>QYTT01094481.1:7290-20133 GCA_006980735.1 Dasypogon diadema
GTACACTTTATTGGACCTTAAGCCACCAACCAGAGCAAGAACTGGTCGAAGCGAAGAAAACATAGCCGCTGTAGCGGCCAGTCTTGAAGAGGACCATGAACAGTCGATTCGGCGTCGTTCTGCTGCATTAGGCCTCTCTCGAGAGACAACACGGCGTATTTTGCGATTGGATTTGGGCCAGCACCCATGCCCTTGAAGCCAATAATCGAGACGCCATTGCTGGGATAATATTGGATAAAGTCATCAAAAATTGGACCGAGCGTATGAAGACCTGCAAACGTAGCCGAGGTGGTCATTTAAATGATATCTTGTTCCATACATAATGGCATTAATGTAGCTTAAAAATAAATCCAAAACCAATTTGATATCTAGAGCCGTTGTTTTATTTAATTTTTATTTTGTATCAATCTTATTGGGTCACCCTTTAATTTAGTACTGCAGCCGAATAAATAAAAAAGAATTCCACGGAAGTGTGTGTTTTGTGAACTTACAGTGATATTCCCACCGGTGCTTGGTTCCCAGAGACGAAACTTATATAACACCTATGGGAATAAAATCATCAAACACAAATTCCAGAGATTTTCTCATGAAATACCTCTGTAAAATTGATTACGAAACATTTACAATAACAGCAGTCATAAACAATGAAAAAGTAACAATCTCAATGAGCAACAGATATAAAAATACCAGCGAGGACTGAGATGATTGTCCCAATAACCGTGAATATAACAGAAGATAGCATCATATGTAGTGAAGAAATTGAGAATGGAATTTTTCTAAGCAATGCGATTATACCTGCGACAGGCATTGCAAAATTCAGATTTGAATCGACTTTCAAGCGCTTCATTTCTCTATTCCGTGCTGCATTGCCTGAAGACCCCTTTTTCACAGCGGCTATTTTAGCCATACCATTTTCATTGTGGCAAGTATTTTTTATTGCCTATATAAGTTTTATATTTTCTATCATGGAGCTCTTCAAAACAGCTAAAAGAAAATTAACGAGGCGTATTACAGTGTGAATAAATCAATTAGTACCAAAGGGCGACAAGAGGTTACATTAACCCCCGTAAATCCAATTGACCAGAAAACAGGAAAAAGAGGCAGCGAACCCATTACACTGGTGGCAGCGATGTGATATTCTAATGGATACGCTAGTTATCCCTACAAACAAATAACATCCAAGAAGTGAATTGGAAGATAACAAGCAATCTTTTTCTACGAGGGAACCCTACATCTATGACATCTCATGAGGAAGATATTAAACAAGAAATCGAGAAACTGGAGAGACAACTGGTGCAGTACTTCAACCCAGCGAACGAGGAGGACGAAACCCAAGACTTTCAAGAGTACGTCAGGATGAGGAGAAAACTGGAGCTGCTAAAAGCTATTGCTACTATATTAGTCCTAAAGTTTTTCTCATATCACCTTAAAATGCAAAACAAAGAAACAAAAAAATCTCCGCATTTAAACAGGAAAGAGTGACATTGTCTAAGCAAAAATAACTAATTAATCTAATATTTATTGCCCTCTACTCTTTTTCCTACCTCAAACGATTAAACTTGGGCAAAACTTTACGTTTCGTAAAATTCCTGATTTAGCCTTGCAGAAGTTTTAGCACTCTCCGAACAGAAAATTTTTTTTACTTAGCCATCGAGAGTGAATTTCTTTACATTTTAAGCTTTGGCGCCATCCATCTCATCAACTATATTCACCAATTTTCCACGATAGTTAAGCCTTGTGCACGTGAATACCCCCCAACAATGGCACTCGATGCTGGGGCCGCAGGTGCCATGGGTTGGGCTACACGCTCAGAGAAAAATTGTTGTTTCAAACAACGAACAAAAATTGTTGTTGCCATTAACAAGCTCAAGTTGTTACTTCAAACGATGCAGAATTGTTATTCTCAAATATTTATATCAACCTAGTGATGGTTCTTCAATACGATTTATCAACAGAAAGTCTGGTTCAAGAAGACCTTTATGGTGTTCCTCGGATTAATCTGATTGCAACAGTACAAATATCCCAACAAACACATTGATTGGAAGGAAAAGTGTTTGGTTTGAGTTATTATTAGTACAAGAGCAAAAAAAAAGAAGAGCTAGAAAAAACATGTTCGACTAATACAAATTCCAGTTTTATCTTCTTCCTCTACCTGAGGATTTATTTACGTGTAAATGAAGGGCTCAACGTTTTTTCCTTGCTGGAAAATATTTTTATCAGTCTGTTCGCCTGAAATCATAAAAAGTAAATAGTCGTCTGCACTGCACTTGCAGGCGAGAAGTGTTTTCTTGAATAGTTTGCTTTTTAGTCTGGATAAATCAGTTTTTTAAAACAGATGTTCCCTCGCCTTGTGGCAAAATATACTTGCAGAAAATAAACTAACTTAAAACTGAAATTTGTGTCCTTTGTTTTTAATGAAAAATAACCTAATTTTCAACAGGTTATGGACCCAGGATACTCTGGTGTATAAATTTACTTAACTGTTACTGAGTTTGTGAGATAGTGATTCTGCCTGAAATTAGTGACTAAATTAGAGATTAATTTCGCCTTTCTTTAAAATATGGAACGCATAGCGAGTCAGAGGAATGTTCCTATTTTTAATGGGCAAAAGTATGGTATGTGGAAGTTTAGGGTCCATGCATTATTAACGGTTTTTAATGTCCGGCTTTTTACCCAAAATAAGCGGTGCAGACCTGAGCTGGGGCCCCCAATGCGTTTCTATGTACATAAGCAAACGTGACTTATGCTTATGTAAATTTGTTTCTGATTGGTCGAGGAGCCCGAATTTCCCCTTTAGAACTTTTTAGTAATTATCGATTCCAAATCGATGGGGGAATCAACATAAATATTGCCGGTAAGTAACTAAAGTATTCAGTATTCAGTTTAAGATTCAGAATAAGTTTGAGAAGATATTCAGAAATAGCTTGAGAATAACAAGATTGAGAAGAAGTTCCAGAATAAGTTTGAGTATTAGTTTGAGAATAATTTTAGAAGAAGTACTGATCAAGAGAGTTTATAAGTAACCTGAGTAGCAGTGAAGTGAAAGTTTTAAAAAGTGAAAGTAGTTAAGTGAAGATTTGTAAAGCTAACAATAAAGACGACCAACGAGAAAGTTTTTTTTTGATCCCCGTAAATTACAAGCAACAGCAAGGCAACCACCAGGGAAGGTTTTGATTCCCGACAGAGAGAGGGGCAGGTGATCTTCGCAATTGGCAAGCACTCACCGTCCCATGTTACCGAGGCTGAATTATCTTTAAAGGTAACAAAAGCTTCAGAAATGCACAAAGATGAAGGAGCTTTGCTGGCTGATCTTGAAGAGTTCACCGTAAATACGTTTATTTCAGAATTTCTGGATGCAAGCCTTCGTTTCCAATTCTTAACAGAAAATTCGAACAGTCTTCATAATCTAATAGACAAAGCTAATAACCTCGAAAGAAGACAGCAAGAGCTGCGTACTTTTAATTTTCCTCCTTTAGATTACTACCAAGAACCATTGCCTAATAAATTCCTGACTTATTCTCAGAGTCACCCAAATTACAACAATTCCCGGGGTACCCTTAATCAATTATCAATTCCCGAGCACAGTCGTCAGCCAAACTCCTGTTTTGGGGAATTTAACGTCACAGATTTCACCTCGCGCATAATGCAAAATGCTCGAAATAGCCAACTCAGAGATCCAAATTTTTACCATTCCAATCACCCAATCGCTAATGAGAACAATATTCATCGGAATCCTCAAGTTAATAATCCTCAGAATAATGTGCATAAGCAGGCACTTTGCTTTGACTTTATGGGTCACGTCGCGTTAACGGCCAGGTCGGTCACCGGAGCATCGTAACAGGGATAATTTAGAAAAATCCCAAGATGAAACTGATGCATCTGTCGTAAGGTCAAAATCAGTAGTTAGAGAGCAGGAATCTGATAGCAAAGAATTAGAACCTAGTAAGAAAAATGCCAAAATAAGTGAGGAATCAAAAAAGTCTGTAATAGAAACAGATAACCATTCAGAGTCCTCGAAAAATAATAATAATGATAAAAAACCAGAATCTACTCAAATTAGGAGGAGTGAAAGGATCAGAAACCGTCCTGTTGTATCCTATAACGAATATGATATATCAGATGATTGCCTAATGTGTGCCAAATCCCTAGTTTGTAGTATTCCCACATCTTACGAAGAAATAAAGAATAGAGATGATAGAGTTCAATGGGAGCAGGCAATAAAAGAAGAGGTTAATTCACTCTTAATTAATAAAACGTGGGACCTAGTAATGAAACCTATGAATAAAAATATCGCTGATTGCAAATGGGTATTCAATAATAAAAATGATGAGCATGGAAATCCGTGCAAATATAAAGCAAGGCTTGTAGCTCGTGGTTTCAGTGAGGAATATTTAACTGATTACAATGAAACATTAGCACCAGTGGCTCGAATTTCCAGTTTTAGATTCATATTAGCATTTTCAAACCAATATAATTTATTAGTTCATCATATGGATGTGAAAACGGCTTTCTTGAACGGCACATTAAAAGAGGAAATATATATGAAGGTTCCTAAAGGAATTACTTGTAAAGATAATCAAGTTTGTAAATTAAACAAAGCTATATATGGGTTAAAACAGGGGGAAAGATGCTGGTTTGAACATTGAAAAGCCTTAATAGAAAAAGGGTTTAGAAATTCTCCAGTTGATAGGTGTATTTATATGCTAGAGAAGGGAACTGTATCTGAGAATATATATATAGTACTCTATGTAGATGATTTAGTGATTGCTACAGCTAGTATAGAGACAATGAATAGTTTTAAATGTTATCTAATGAATAAATTTAGCATGACAGATTTGAAAGATATTAAACTACATATTTTTGGGAATCAAAATTATAAGATTAGAAAATACAGAAAATTTAGACCAAAGTGCATATATAAAAACTATTTTGAATAAATTTAATATGTTAGATTGTAAACCAACTAATACACCACTTGAAAGTAAACTAAATTTTATAGCTTTAAACTCAGACGAAAAATATGATGCTCCCTGTAGAAATCTGGTAGGGTGCCTGATGTACGTAATGCTATGTACGAGGCCAGATTTAAGCACGGCTTTAAATATTTTAAGTAGATTTTTGAATAAGAGTAATCTAGAACTTTGGAGATGTTTAAAAAGGGTACTTAGGTATTTAAAAGGCTCTATAGACATTAAACTAACATAAACAAAAGGTAATTTTAATTATTCTTTTATGTGGTTACATTGATTTAGATTGGGGAGGAAATGATATACTAATAGAAAAAGCACTACAGGTTACTTGTTTAAACTTTTTGGAAGCTGTACAATTTGTTGGAGTACAAGAAAACAGTTATCTGTTACAGCTTCATCTACTGAAGCTCAGTATATGGCTCTTTTTGAAGGTGTAAGAGAAGCATTATGGTTAAAATCACTAGCAGTCAGTATAAAAATTAATACAGTATGTAAAAAAAGTATCATAATTATCTCAGTAAGTGATTACGTTTCCGGGAAGTTAATTTATAAGCACTTTGTGGTGAAATATTAAAAAATGGCGCGCAAACAGAAAGAAGTTGATATAGAAATTCGGAAATTAATTATTTCATTAAGAAAAGAAGGAAAATCGTATAATAAAATCGCAGAAACTGTAAAGAAAGCCAAGTCGATAGTAAGAGATATAATCAAACATTATGAAAAATTCGGAAAACTCGCAAGTTGTAAGCGCTCAGGTCGTCCAAAGGTGTTAACAGTGAGAGAAAAAAGGTGGATTATTAACGAAATCATAAAAGATTCTAAGACGTCGGCTCCACATCTAAAAAATGAAATTAAAAAAGTGTTTAATAAAGACATATCTGTCCAAACAGTGCGAAATGTATTAAAAAGTAATGGTTTCAATGGCAGGATTGCTCGTAAAAGCCGTATATCAGTAAATAGAACAGAATTAAAAGATTGAGATTTGCAGCCGAATATATTCACAAACCAATTTCATATTGGCAAGATGTAATTTTTGCAGAGGAATGCAAAATTAACCTTTCAGCATCAGATGGAGTAGTTCATGTCTGGCGAAAAAGAAATAAAGATTATGAAGCATACATCGGATATTTGTCGCCTTTGGACGTTGTATAATTGTCCAAAAGTTATAAAAACTCCAGCTCAATCACCAGACTTGAATCCGATTGAGCATGTATGGCGCAGGCTTAAAAAAAAAATTTGGCTAAAACGGGGTTCAAGTCAATGTCTAGGGCTAAAAAAAATCGGGAGAAGTTAATACAGTTAGCTGTGAATGAGTGGAATAAAATATCTCCCTCCTTTTGTCAAGATTTAATTAAATCAATGCCAACTCGGTTAAGAGCAGTAATAAAACAAAGAGGCGGTCCCACGAAATATTAATTATGAAAAGCTTTTATTTTTTGTTATTGTTGGTTCAAATTAACTTATATATAATTTTTCTTTAAAAAGGTGCGGATACTTTATTTGTGTGAATTTTCGAGTTTTTTTGATACACTCTAAAATTTTGTTACTTAAATAAAACTAATTGGAGAAATTTATGTCCATAATTTTTAATGACTCAATAAAGAATTATTACCTGAAAAAAGAAAGTGGATTTAATTCGATTTATATTGAAAATATAGGAAATTCAAGCAGTAAAACTGACAGTGCGGATACTTTTTTTACGTACTGTATGTCCGAACCAATCGTGATTTACGGAGACAATAATGGTTGTATAAGTATAGCTAGCAATCCAACTAGCCACAAAAGCTCAAAACACATAGACATAAAATACCACTTTTCTAGAGAACAAATTGAGAAAAAAGAAATAAAATTAATTTATATTCCAACAGGTAAACAACTAGCAGACATACTAACAAAACCATTGCCAGCAGTCAGATTAATGGAACTTAGGAACGGTTTGGGTCTGCAGTAATTTTCATACTTCTGAGAAAGAAAAGATTTTTTTTTAGAATTATAAGTTGTATCAGTCTGATTAGGTTTTTCTGTGTTTTCCTAATCCATGCAACAAATATGTATTGGACTGAATGTAATTTCCCAGAAACCACAAGGAAAAGAGGTCTTTATATCGTAGATTATTGATTATCATTAGATAAAACGAACAAAGACAAAATTGTTTGTTTAGAATTTTGTTTAGTCGAACATTTTTTGAGGTGGCGTGTTGGGTTTGAGTTATTATTAGTACATGAGCAAAACTGTTTTAGCAAAAATATGTTCGACTATTAAAAATTCCAGTTTTTATTTTCTTCCTTTACCTGAGGATTTATTTACATGTAAATGAAGGGCTCAAGGTTTTTTCCTAGCTAGAAAATATTTTTATCAGTCTGTTCGCCTGAAATCATAAAAAAGTAAATAGTCGTCTGCATTGCACTTGCAGGCGAGAAGTGTTTTCTTGAACAGTTTGCTTTTTAGTCTGGATAAATCAGTTTTTGAAACAGACGTACTCTTGCCTTGTGGCAAAATATACTTGCAGAAGATAAACTAACTTAAAACTGAAATTTGTGTCCTTTGTTTTTAATGAGAAATAACCTAATTTTCAACAACAAGAAGTCGTAATCCTGATAAATGGGCATAAAACTTACAAAAGCATAAAAGAACAAAAGGTTTGGCAAACAGGAATAGAGGAGGAAATTTAATACCTGCAAAAACAATTGTCGATATAAAATGCAGATGCCGTCAAAAGTGCAACCAAAAAATTCTTTCGGATGAGAGAGAGGCTGCCATGAAGTCATTTTATAATTTACGTAGTCAACTTGACCTAAATATTTTCTTAAGAGGTTGTATTAACCCATTAAAGCCCACCGTGCCCAAATGGGAACACCACTTAAAAGTAAAATATTTCCGCAAGTTTGAGGACACTTGGTTTTTTTTCTGTGTGCATATCAAATACGATGCATTAGTGTGTAATAAAACGTTCAGTTGTTTTAAAAGTTCGTTAGCACTAGTGTCTTGTAGTGATTTTAGTTTTGTTTTGTGACATATATCCGCATCATAAAAGCAAGTGCCAATTTTTTACTCGAATGATACATATATTTTTGTGAATGGTAACGATAATTTATCAAAAATATGCTATTCTCTGCTATGATGATAAAAACTGTTAAGCTGTATTGTGGAAAATAAGTTTAGTGATGATTTTTTGTTAGTGTGCCCAAATGGGGACAATGGGTACAAATGTGAGTAAATTGCCTTTTTCCTTTTTCAGGTTTACAAAGTAAACAAACATGTCGACAAAAAGTGTTTACGGCAGGAAAAGAGTATTGTGGGCTTGAAGAGGCTCTGGATGCAGTTCTGGCTGAATCAGAGGGACATCTGGAATTCGACCTCGTCACCCTTCCGCCGGAACCAAGTGTTCTCACTGATGAAGGGGAGGGCGCAGAAGATGAAATCGTTAGGGGTGATATGCCTCGTGATGTTCCAGGACGTGTGGAAGGCTTTGCTCGTAGTGGTCAAGATTATGATTGGGAGAGTGAAGACGATGAACCACTCTCTACTTTACTGAATAAGCGTCGTCTTGTACAAAATGAAGAACTTCGCTGGCGTAAATGTAATCCATCATATAATGTTCCCTTACATGGCCATGATAATGTTGAAAAAAGACAAGAAGATGTCAAAAACGATCTGAAAAATCTAAACCCGTTGAATATTTTAGAAAAAAATAACTGATGATGAGATCATCATACTCTCAGATGTAAAGTTTAAATGATTCTCAATATACTTCAGGAGTACTACCGTCCTGGAAAAAGAGGAAAAATTTACACCAGGTTTTGTTACTTGAAATCACATTCACGAAATATCAAAACAGTCAACCAAAAAATCCCTAAACAAGAAGAAGTAATACAACATTTTGGTGAGACAAATTAAACTTTTTACATTTGACAAAAGTTGTTCTAAATAAAAATTTGTATTTCATCTTTAATTCATAGTGCCCGAAGAAAATGCAGAGCTATTACAGAGGTCTTTGAAAAACGACAACCTCACAGTGCAGGAATTTGACTATGCCTGGAAAGCTTGTAGTCTGTCGCGATTGAAGGACATAGTAGAGGCAAGCTCTACTGCCGACATATTCCTTAAATGGCCAGAATATAAGAAACTAAATTTGTGTGTATTTTTCCATATAAAAAATGTGCTTTCCTGAAATTCAAGTGAAACATAGCCAAACGTAAGTAAAATTACCAGAATCGATACCAATATTGTCCTCGATTCTGTATTTTGTAATTTAATTCAAATCAACTTAAAACTCACTTAAACTTAACTTAAAACTACAGAAATGAAGGAATCAATTCCTGTTCTGTTAGCATGTTATACGTAATGGAAAAAAGGTAAAAATGAAATGATGGCACAATAAATACATAATGTCTATTTTTTCTTTTTTTCCATGTAATATAGTTTGAAAGGACACAGCACTCCTATGGGCGATGCACGGATATTTTATTCCATATCAAACAACGGTTTCAAAGGATACAAAAGGCAAGAAAAACGTAACCAGATTTTCTATTTCGGACTCACAGCAAACGTTTTTGATTTGCGGTAAGTCCTGTGTCGAATTAGAGGAAGAAGTCCGTCATTTGAAGTCGAAATGTGAAAAAATTCAACCATTTATTTATGCGATCGGAGAGGAAATCACCACTGTAAAAGAAATATATGTTTATTTTGATAACATTAGATTTCCTTTTAAAAACATATTACGTGCTGTAGATATCTGTATAAAGATATTTTTTCTATTTGATTTGAAATACCCAGATCCTGCGAAAACATTTTGGGCATTTATTGCCATCTTTTTTTACAGCTTGAAATCTCCTAGCAATAGCAAAGTTTCTCTTCTTATCGATAAATTATTGCAAGATGAAAATGTGTAAATCATAATATTTGCATACGTATGAGTTAGTACAAGTAAACTATAAGATATAACGTTTATGTTAACCATTATGTTAACTATTATGTTCTGAATCAGTTTATATTTGTAAACTAAGAAGAAATAGGGTAAGTTTGTAAGAAATAGATAAAAAGTAGAATAAACTAATAGACTTGTAAAATAATAAAAAATAGAAATAAAACAAAATGATAATCATAAATAATTGTTTTAATTACGATAAGTTGGGAAAGGGGAAACGGCAAAAAGGTTAGGTAAAGAGGGTGAGGGAGAGAGGGGTTAGGGAGGGTGGGAGATGTCGTCTGTGAAATAGTTCACTGATATCATGAATAAGTTCACAGGACTTCAGAGAAATAGTTCACTGATATCGTGAATAAGTTCACAGGACCTTAGTGGAATAGTTCACTGATACCATGAACAAGTTCACAGGGCTCAGCGAAATAATTCATTAATACAGTGGATAAGTTCACTAACATGTACATAAATTTTGGTTTGCTGAATTTAGTGAACGGGTGTTCAAAAATACAGTGAACAAATTCATAGATTGAAAAACTATGAAAAATTCACTGTATTTTTGGACATTTTCATAAATATTGTGTACCTTTTTCGTTCAGTGTAGATAACTTTCCGTGTTATGTTAACGGTTTTCGACAGAATGTATACTATTCTAGTTATGGATAAGGTTTGTCAGTGTATTCTAGCGGTAGCAGTTCAGTTGACTACTTAGACGAAGTAGCCGTAAAGTTCGAGTGGTTTACCTTTGCCCAAAGAAATTATTCCTCACAAATTCAGAAGTGGGATAAAGGCCAGAATTTAATTTTATGCTCAAAATTGTTCCATTAGAGAAATTTTACGCGAAAGTGAACTAGCCGCATTGCGATCGAAAAAAGTTTACTGATAAATGCATTTCACTCTCACAATTAGTGATATTGTTCGTATAACCACTTGTATGAGCGCAATTATTAATGAAAATAGAATTTTATGAAAATTGTTTGAGTTAAGGAAATTAGCAGTAGGTGCGCCAATTTATGCATTATTTATGTAACCCGAAAATTTCCTCAAAAAGCCGGTGATTTTTGGGAAACCGAGTGCATAACATTAAATCTAAGAAATATTGCCTACCAAATTTGTTGTTCTTTTTGCATTTTTTGAATTTTAAGTAAACACATGGCTTCAAAAGCTGAACTATTCATGGAAAATGCCACAGTCCAGCAATTAAAAGACGAGCTGGGTTACTCCACAAATGGATTAAAGCTGCTCTCAAATTAAGGTTGGAAGGAATCATGCGAGAAATGACAGACTTGCAACTTGGACAGTATTTCTCAATTAGCCTATTAGGTGAGGTGGGTGAAGGTGACGATCACTCCGAAATAACAGAGGACGTTACGACTGACATGTTACGAGCAACTTGTTTGAATAAAGCACTTATACGAAGTAGTCGTAAAGTTCGAGTGGTTTACCTTTGCCCAAAGAAATTATTCCTCACACCGCAGGATATGCAGCAAAAAAAATTTCAGAAGCCATTGTGAGGAAGTTTCCATCTGAAAGCAAGATATTTTCTCAGGACTATTACAGTCCTGTTTGATGTGAGCCAATCTACCGTCCCAAGAAAACGTGGAGGAATTGGAAGCTAAGAAAAATTCTCCTCAAGCACTCTGCAGATGTTTCGAATAAAGTGTTAAAGAAATGGGCTGAAACTGCTGAATATAGACATAAAGAAATTGTTCCAAAATGTTGGAACACAAAAAATATTTGTTTAAATTGGTCATTATATCGACACAGCAAAGGACCATCTTTGGTAAGTTGCAGAATTTTAAAATTTTTGTGATAACTACATCATATGTTTTAGGCGGAAATTGATTTCACTTTTCTGTACCCGGGAAAAAAGAATAACTTGTTGGTCAATTGGGAGAAAAATGTGGACTATATCAAACCTGCTATTAAAACGTGCCTGAAGGACAGTTCGTGTATAGAATTATTTTCAAAATTAGAAGCGACTGATAACGAAGGTAATAAATCTCATTCTATAGACAATTTTAATACTTTTTTATTTTGGATTGTAGGAATTGTATAATTTTTCTACTTTTGCACGGAGTAATCAAACCTAATGCCCGTATACCGACAAGCACAGGTCGAAGAAAAGATTACACTGGAAGCCTAGCATCACAGACTCACAGAAGAGTTCTATACATTTGCTAACTCCTTCTGATAGATTTAACCGCTGTTTGATAATAAAAACTTTTTATTTATTTATTTTAAGTGAAAATAATATCAACAAGAAAAATAAAAGGCAGAAAATCATTGACGCGGTTGTTAAAAAATACAAATTTGACTCTTCAAATAACAATTAGAACGAAGGTAAAAATAAAGATGTGTAATGTTAAAATAAAAATTACTGCTGATAATTCTTCTTCATGTATTTAGTAATAATTTCCTTGTGAAATTATTTTAAAAAAAGAATAGAAAATTTGCGTTGTAGTGTCTGTGCCAGGTACTTACGATCGGCACACTGATGATGATCAAAATGACTTTCTGTGATCGAAACACTATCTTTTCACCTAGAAAGAAATTTTCTATTCATGTGGACGTTTTTCAAGTGTTCTTCGAAGTGAATTTCTTTATTCAGAAATTTCTCCTTAAATTAAAAAAGCTAAAAATGACAAGCCGGTGTCACCGGTGTCCAAATTAATGGCTACATTAAGCTCATAATCTATTACGACGCTCCGGTAACCAAACTAGCCGCGAACGCGACGTCACCGATAAAATCAAAACAAAGTGATTGCTTCACTGGGTCGGAAATTCAGCAATTGCACAATTTAAATAGGTGCGAACTTTTTCAAGTTTCACAGGTAGCAATGCAGAAGCACAAAAGTCTTGCTAACAATTTAATTCAATTCGGTTTCAAATCCGGTTTTTGCCTTAAAATAAGCAGTGTGGGCCTTGAGCTGGGAATCGCAGGATGAAAAA
>QYTT01094487.1:0-28856 GCA_006980735.1 Dasypogon diadema
GAGATATTCAATTTTCAATGTAACATAAATACAAATTTTCCCACTCTTTTACCGCCTGTGACGTCATACGTCCACATTTTTCTTGCGGTAATTTTTTACATTGCAACGACAACGGACAAATTGAAACGGCTTGGCTTAGGAGATCCGTTCGACTATCGAGGCGAGAGGAACAATGTGACGTCAATAGGTGCTCAAAAGTCAGCCGAACCCATGGATGAAGGACATGAGGTAAACCGGAGGCAGCATCTAAAGATTTGTCAATCTATTCTTCATCACTGTGACTCCCTACAGTGCTGTGATGCTTAGCTGCTTTGTGAAAGAAAATTTGAATGTAGCCCTACTGCAAAAGTCCTGGATCTAGAAAGGTGGTATTAAGCGACTAGCAGGAAGTTTGTGGATGCTTCACTACCTAAAATCAGAAGGAAGAACCAGGATCAGGACATGTGTTACGGTGAGACATGCGATGCAGACTATTCTGCTACCGCACTTGTGAATGCTGGACCTCACCCTCACCGTAGCGAGGTAGTTGCGCTTTCGTGGCTGCTTCTGCGTACTTACCTTATGGTTCTCCAGAACCACCCCGACATGGAACCTGGGGGAATTTTTACACGTTAGAGAAAACACGGGACTGATTATTAGGTACGATGCTAACTCGCACAATACAGTGGTGGATACCACGGATGACAATTTGTGAATTTGTGCTTGGAAGACACCTTGCAAACAGGGGAATAGATCCAATAGATTATGTAAAGACTGGCTGATTGGAGGGTGATGGATCGAACAACGTTGTCTAATCACAGAGTCATTCAATTTGTGGTGAAATATCAATACAAAGCGGGAGAGGAAAGATTTGTAAGAATTCCTTGGAGTACGGATGTCTCGAAATACACAGAGGTGTTGAAGAGGATCAGAAGAAGAAGGTAAGACTATAAGAAGTGCGTGGTCACAGGTGCAGATCATAACCTCAGCTATGAGCGTCACATTTCGGGAGGTATGCCCTCTTACTTCAGCGGACAATCAGGATCCCACCTTCTAGTGGAATGAGAAACTAGGGAAGCTGAAGAAAAGTGTGAGAAGAATCTGTAACCACGACATGAGGAATAATAAACCGCACACGTGACAATTATATATTGACACAAAAACAGTTGCGTGTATTTAAAAAACACTTTGCAGGAAATTAAAAAATGTATTTCAATTATATACATTCGGAATTCATAGTATGATTATAGTATAGATTATAGTATGAAAAATAGATTATTCAATATAATTTGCGTTTTTTTTATAGCTAAACAAACTCTTTTTTTCAAAACCTTCGCAAGCGGCGCTTACAACATCCTGAGGAATCTCACCCGAAATTTCCTGAATAACTATAATACTTTAAATCTATCCAAATGTAATACTCCAAAAGATTTAAGTAAGGAGAGCTTCCAAGCCATTCGTTTCCGGGGATGAAGTCAGACAAATTTTGTTGGCGCCACTTTTTGACTTTCTTTCCAACGTGCGCTGGCCCTCCCCGTCTTGTTGAAAAATATAATATGCATCACTATTCCGGACCGTCGGAAATAAATTGTTTTGCAATACCTCTTTTAAATAGTATTTGACATTAATTTTTACTGTTTTATCTATGAAGACAAGTGATAAGATCCCCTTATTGCATACGCGCCATTCACTGATGAAATATTTTGATGTCGCCGTATGTATCTTTTTTCAGTCGGAATGTTCTCCAGAAAAACTGTCCACAATCGATCATTTCGTCTGTTATACGTTTCTTGTTAAATGAATAATTTTTCATCGGAAAATACGATGTCATCACCGGCATACCAAGCAAGCAACTGCGCACATATTTCTTTTCTTTTAGTTTTGTTGGTGTTGGTCCGTGCATTGCTCAGTTGAAGATTCGCAACTAATTTTCGTACAAAAACCTCACAATTCCGCTTAATACGTTTACAAACAATTTTTATGGCTTTTGACGTCCTTACCGATTTTTCTCGCCCAGTTTTCTTTCGATTTTCATTACAACCTGTTAAAAAAAATCGTTTAACATAGGTACGACTAACACCTGTGTGCTTCATTTTTCGAAATTTCTCCTCCTATAGCACCACGAAGAAATTCTTCTGCATCTCTTAATTCTGGCATGTCACTATTAATTCTACTACGCAAGTTACCAAGTTAACAATTGTTGCACTTACCCAAAAACAGATAACAATATCGCACAAATATACAATCAGATCTGTATTTAGATTACAAAAAGAGTTTCCAAAGGATAAATAGTTGGGTCATAATTGTATAATTGTCACCCTCTGTAAGGCGAAGAAGATAGAGCTGAAAAGGACTTTTTTTTGTGGGGTGTGGGATTCTAGGAATCCCTAGAACTAGGCCATTGCTAGGCCCATTGTTCATCCACCCATTGCTACTCTTGTAGTAGCTGGTGAACGGGATAGATCCATTCACTGACCCAGCCACCCGGTCGACTTAGTGAAAGCCAGAATATGCTCCCAGCCTTTTTCGCCTGCTTGATGCAGTTCATCAAGGAAGTAGCATCCCAGGTGTCTGAGTCTTTTCCCCTACAGAAGATAGTCACCACATTTTCCACTATGACGCCGCATAGTTTAATAAAATGCTAAAATATAATGTTGATGATGTGATTTAAATTAATGCTGTTATTCCTACACAAAAAACGAAAGCTTTCGGCAACTCAGTTGAAAGCTATCTTGGTGTATTCACTACAGTTCTGGAGTTCGAAAGTTTTGAATGTGAACGGAAGGAGTAAAATTTACAAAATTCCTCTCCGTGAATGTCACAATGTCCTGTTGAAACGCACTACTAATCCACCTTACGACTGCTCCAACAAATTTCAACCAATGACCTATCGAACGCTCAGTAATAGGTCTGCTTGGGATAAACCAAAAATTGTATAAAGAAGATAAAGAGGATACATGTACTATATCAAGTTAAAGAAAATCATGGAAATTCTAAATGACGTAACAAAAATGTAAGTTAATTTTTTAGAAAGAGCTTTATACATATTTTTAATTTGAAAAAAAAACAAAGCGGTATAAAATATCAATGAGATTTCTTTTATTTTAAATATTGGTCCATGACATTTTTGTTTAAAAATAATGTCATGTAAATGACCGCCTCTGGATTGTTTTTTTTTTGAGAATTCGATTCTGAGACACCAATTTTTGATCACTTTCCCACATAAATCAGCACTTATTTCACCAATGACACGAATAATGCTGGTTTTAAGGTCGCTGAGTGTTTGTGATTTATTGGAGTAAATCAATAATTTCGCATAGCCGCAGAGAAAAAAGTCCGATGAAGTTGTATCGCATAATCTTGATGAGCAGGTCACATCGGCATTTCTTGAGATTAGACGGTCATTGAACTTTCCTCGCAATAAATTGATTGTGTCATGGGATGTATGGCATGTTGCACCATTTCATTGAAACCACATATCGTCCAGATAAAAATCATCCAATTCATACCAGAAAAAATCAGGAACATGATGTTTCTGTATCGTTCTACATTGACAGTACACCTCCATACCATAAACTACATCAAACTGCTAATTTTTGTGGATGTAAAGGTATTTCAAGAAAAGCAGGTGGGTTTTCTTCACTCCAAATGCGAAATTAGTGTTCTAGAACGGAATTTTAAAAAAATCCAGATGCGGTCATTTACATGAAATTAATTTTAAATAAAAATATGAACTAATATTTAAAATAAAAAAATCCCAATCCCATTTTGTTTTTGTTTCAATTTAAAAATATATAGCTCCTGTTTGTTAACCCTTTATTTATGTAAAAGAGCTAAAAGCAATACCAGAAGTTTAATTTTAAATTAACCGCTTAACTTGTACGCTCGAGTTAATTCGAGCGCGCTAAACAGGCCAAACTGTGCACACTCGAGATAATTCGAGCGGCGTTGTATTTTATGCTGCTATAATTTTTCACTCCTCGAATATAATCGAGATATTATTGATATTTATCATTTAGATGGGATTGTAAGCTATAACACTTATTTATTCAAGAGTAAAATATAGCCTTTTTCCATGGAATAAAAGCGCAGTGTATCAAAATTGTCCTCCAAAAGGAAAGTTGAACCAGGGGCGGCAACAAATGGAAACCTTTGAGGAGATGGATTTGGTTGGACATTGCTTATATCCTTCTAATCAACGGCTATATCTTCTTCTGAACTATCTTCAGAATCACTACTATAATTATCACTTTCGTCTGAGCCGCTTTCCGACAAATTTGCGTATTCATATTCTGATTCTGAATCGCTCATTTTCAATATATATTTTACTAAAATATAACATAAAAAAATATAATAATAACAACAATAATAATAATATGTTTTTTCCGAAATAGCAATTCGAAAAGAGAGATAAAAAGGTCGATGTACGTGTAACATTGCAATATTCGGCTCCTTTCTGCAATGTAGATCAAAATCCAAAATTAAAACAAAAATGTTGAATATTTTTGTATTTTTTTATTTTTTTTTTGCCGAAACAATGTTCTAAATTGTGTTTTTTTACATTAAAAAAATTGATTTTTTTTTGGCCGGTTTTTTTTTCAAAAAAACTGTGCGTTAAGGGGTTAATTCGTAAGTCCTGAACGAAAAGTGTAGGACAGTAAGAACTCATTTAAAACGCTCTAGTGTTCTCTATGATATGATATCAGAATCGTACACGTACACAAATTATGTTTAGTACAGACTATACGGCCTTCAATCGCAGAGACGACCAAAAAACGTTGAAGTACAGTTCTCTCGGAAATCCTTACTATAGATTTCCGTCTATCTCCCATACGACTTTATATCACTTATCACATCATTGAAAGGAATTTTGCACGAGTTTCGATACGACTGTATGCCAGACAGTAAACGAGAATTTCTAAATGATTTTCGAGATTTGGAAAAAAATTTTATTTCTCTACACATTTGATAAAATGCTACAATATTTTTACAAATCCGAAAATATAACTGCTTATCATATAGAAAACCCTTAATATTGATTTAGTTAGCCGACGGCAGAGGTTACTAACTCTGCCACATCTGATTCAGTAGATCTCACTGTTAATTGCATTGTTACACCATCTGCAAGGGCTAATTTTGCACGAACCAAAATCTCTGTACCTCCTCTAAATATTCCTGAAATAAAGAAAATAATTTATACTAAGTCAACAGTTGAAACACATTAGGGGCAGGCCCAGCTATCAAACATTGAATCATTAACCACTTAATGCTCCCATTGTCCCAGCAAGTGTGGTTCATTTAGTAATGGGGATATTATTTACTAAATTGACTATTTTGCCTGCTAATGGCAGACGAAAAACTTTTTTCCTACCTGAACAAAGCAATACGTGGACATTAGTCCCTTCCGCCACTTTTTCTGACATGTTAGCTGGACCCAAACCAAGAAACTTTATAATAGTGTTAACAGCATCCTGTAAGGTACTGACTGCAGATAAGGCGTATGTGTCCTCAACTTCAACCCATGCTAAAAAAATGAAAGGAGGATTTAGTATCATAAATTGTTCCGCAGCCATTTCTGTAGTTCGAATTTATAAGGTGAAATAATATTTAAAGCAGACCTTCAGTATCTGCAGCATCCCAAACAGCTGAGAAATTACTCTTTTTAGTTTTCTGTATCTGATCCGCAACTGTTATCTCTAAATCCTCCAACATGTACTCATCATCGTAACCTTCATCAGAGTCGGGTTGTCCTGTAGCAGGGTCACAATCTTTAACCATAAACTTTAACGTGGCTCCGAATGTTGCTACAGTAAATAAAATTTGTGAAATAATTAAATCACTAACAATTCACTCTGAATCTACCAGCAGAACTTGGAATGTCTTGCGGAAATTCGACCAGAACAAAAGTTGATCCCATTTCATTGTAGGGTAGCTTTTCACATGGAATTATAGCTCTAATTGTAAAACCTTCAGGAATGACAAGTTCCACTCGGACGTTCTCAAGAAGCTGATCTGATAATGTGTTGAGGCAATCAAACTGCGTGATAAATTAACTTAAATTTTGAAAGACCTAAATTTGCTTTAGAAACTGTACTTGAAACACTATATGCTTGGGGAAAATGTGCTTTATACACTGCACAGTATATTCGGTCTCACTTTCCGTTAACTGGACAGGGGGACAAGTTTTGTGGATAGGTCCCAAACGTTGAATGCCTGGTATTTGTGACAAGCGCTCTGCACTTTCTTCTTCCTTCGTGATTTTTGGAGTTCGTGTTGCTAATTTAAGAATAACCGTTACATTTATTTTATCCAATTGTTGGTTCACTTATTAAGATGCAAGAATCTCAATAGATACTTACCACTTGTTACAATCATTGCATCATTATTCGTTTCTTCGGGAACTAATGTGGTTTTTGGTACCACTGAAAGTTGGAAAGGTTCACTCAAAGGTCCATTAAGATGATCCAGTAAAGCCTTTTCTAACAACGGTAGAGAGCAACTAGGTCGCTCAATTATATAATTTTTGTAGAGTTCTGGTTTTTCAGATTGCAATATATGAAGGTAATACGTCGCTCTATCTCTAACTTCGTCATCGGGATCCATTTGGCATCTACTAAGCAATACCAAGATATTTTTAAGTAAAGCAGGGCAGGATGCTCCAAATTGTGCCAAAGCAGAAACAGCGGCAGCCCGTACAGTTGGATTTTCTAAAATGACTCGATTGTATATGAAACGAATATACCTAAAAAATAATTGCAAAGTTTCAATAAAATAAAATCCATCTTTTAAACTTTTGCATACTTTGACGGGTTGTTTGAAAATGGACCTTCTTTTCCAAGTAAGTGTAAAATCCGCACAGCGAGAGAAATATGCTCACAATCCTCAATAAATTCACATAAGTGAGAAAGGCCCGATTCCTTTGCGTCAGCATTCTCTTCGATAATTGTAATAATAGTATCAACAATGGAAGTCTTGTATTCCAAGCCACCCTCTTCTCTTAACATGCCACTCAAGAAATTCATCAAAACAGAATGCTTTCGAGGATACTTTGTGCAAAGAGCACAAATTGCTTGAACAACGACAACCTTAAATTCGTCAGAAATTTCAGCAACAAAAGATGAAATTTGTTTCATTAGTCGTTCCACAGAACTTTCAGCTCCAGTTTTCAGTAAGGTGGTTATCGCGAGCGTAGCAACAGATCGGTTCGTATCCGTAATCAGACCCTCTAAATCCAAGTTACAGGTAGTAACTGCAGCTGGATGAGTCATGGCAACTTTGTTTAGTGTTCGAACAGCAGCAAATCGTAGTGTAGCTTTCGGAGAACTACAGAAAAGTTGTAAAATACTGAAGGCCGGTGCCAATACACGAGCGTTTGTATGTTTCAAATTAACGATAGCATGCGCCGCCTCGTACACGACCATTTCGCTTTTATGACGTAGGCAAGTTTCAATGAAAGAGAACATTGGTGATTCGCTTATTTCTGAATTTGAGAAATCCTCGTCTTCAATAAGTTTGCACGCTATACGTATCTAAAAAAAAGCATTTGATTAAAAGAATTCAAAAAACGTTAACCAGTTTATGCACTCACCAACATACAAACACCGTAAGGACTTTTAAGGGTGTGCTTCGTTAGCTTATTAACGAGTTTCGAAACTGCGAGCCTGTCCGTTTTCCTAATATGATAAAGTAGACCAAGTGCATGATATTGAACCATAATATTTTCATTATTTAATGCTTCTTGAGCCTCATTAGCCCAACGCTTCACAACATCTGCAGCAGTTGCAGCTAATCGTAAAGAACTCACGAGAGCCGCACAGGAAACAGCGGCGTTTTTATCAACTATGCATTGCTTCATGTAACGTTCAACACCTTGCAACATTGTGTTATCTGTTATGCTACATAAAGCACGAATTGCAGCTGCTCTATACAAATCCTCTTTTCCTGTCATGTCTTTCGTGAGAGAACTTGTAACAATTATAACATGCTCAGCAATTGCACTTAATTCCTTAATGCCTAAATACACCATGCGTCTCAGGACAACATCTTTTGATTGAAACAATTTAGTCATTGCAAAGAAACATTCTGTCGCCTCACGTGGAGCTAATTGTTCACCCTGAGTTTACAATTGTTATTTAGTCGTTTCGATTAAAATGTAATGTCATACCTGATTAATTAAATATAAAATTTTTGTCAGAATTTGTATGCATTTCTTGGCATTTACAGGAGTTTCATTAAATGTCCGAGTTTCTTGAAGCACTGCTGTTTTCTCTAAGTTTTGGTAGATACCACTAGATCCTAGAAAAATTTAAAAAGTGATAAAAGCATACCAAAGCCTGGGAATAAGTTTGTAACGTGGGTGGAGGAAAGATGATCAGAATTTTCTAGGATAAAAGGAATATTACAAGAAAGAACAAAGCAAACATTCGAGTAAACATTAGAAAATTCGTAATTAAACCCGGTTATAAAATACATTTCTTTCATAATTATACTTAATTGCTGTATGTGCATTTGACACACCCCATCTGTGTGCAAATTTACGCATTTTTCACGTAAAAGAAGTAAAGGATAAAAAATAATAAGGCAGTAACTTACGTGGCCCAATGCATTGAAATCATTAACTGTGGTTCAAAAATAAGAAGACTTAAGAGAGTATCTACACACATTTCGCTTGAAAGCCTAATGTTCAAAGGCTATCTCAAACCCACATCAGTGGAATTTCAGACTACAGCTAAGTCCTAATTGAAAAATATAGGCCTGAACATCAGATAGGAGTGTTACATTTAGAAAATACTCCACAAAGAATTAGGCTAACAATTTCGGGAAATTTATATCCATCGAAATAGCAATCAAAAAAAGGAAAATGCGATCGACACTACGTCAGCGCGCTATAAAATCAATACCTCGTCATCAATAAGCTTAAAAGCCTTCTTTAAATTTTTTATATAACACAGAAAATCCAACGCTCTGTGCCTGCCCAAATGTGAAGTGTATTAAAAGTTTAAGCAATTGTTTACAACGTTTAATGTGAAATAAAAAGAAATTGTTTTATAAGTGTCTGTCTGTTTGTATGTCTCTCTACGCGACATCTCAAGAACGCTTTAAGCTGGAGACTTGAAATTTGGTTTAGAAATACTTTTTTTTTACGGTGCAGCCAAAGTTCAGGGGATGCCCTATCATGCTACGCACAGCTTCAGCGGAAAGGATATTTAGGATGAGTAAAAGGAATTAATAATAAATACTAATAAAATTGAAAAACCAAATTCGAAAATGGACTAAGGCGAGAAATACAATTGGAGCTTTTCTGCCAACTTTTCACCGAAGATGTTATCCGTGACGTTCCTCAGCCTTCCCTTTTAGCGGAACACCGTCAAGAAGAAGATAATGTCATCAAGTAACTGTAAATTCAAGACCTCGAAAAGCTTTCGCTGATGTTTCGAGTAGATGTCTTTGCCATAATCGTAAAACTCAAGTTAGCAGAAAAGCTCCAATTGTGTTTTTCGAACGACCCCTTCATAGGAACCCTGCAGTTATTCCAAATAAAAAGTCGTTTTTTTTTCTTCTATAATCAAAACGATTTGACGTAGAAGAATCAAACTCGGCACACAGAGACTTTATTAAAATCAAAATATCGTTGCAAAAAATGAACCAAATTTGAAAACTCCTTAATCTTTCCCTCCTAAAACGCTTTGTTGCAGATGGATTAAATTTGTCACACAGATACTTTAATTAAAATTATCTTGGCAGGAAATTAACCAAACCGATCAACTGCTTCAGTTCTATAATTTCTGCGATTTATAGACTGTTCAGAGTTACCAAATGGATGGCAAGCATTGCTTTCTGCTCATCCTTCGAGGAAAAGACCATCGCTGGCATGGCTCTAGTAGATATCTTTTTAATTTTAACAACGAATAGTCCTGTTCATTTCTCGAGAGCCATTATGAGCGCTAATGTCTTGAATTTTAAAGAACATTTCGAGAAAATATGTTCCAAATTAACAAGAAAGATTAGGTATCTGTGCAAAATCAGATGTCAGCTTACCCTAAACAGTTCGAGGCACCTATACAATTCTCTGGTTTTTTTTATCATTGTTACCCATTTGAAAAATAACTTTAAATTGAAAAGATGTAATTTAATGCAGCTGTGCGCAGAACCCTGTGATGTACAAAGGTTTAAAACTTTTCAGATTTTCACAGTTTCTCCATCTAAAATAAGTTCTGTAAGAGATAATAAGCAGAAACTGGTTTGATTTTTAATTTGCTACTTTTTTTAATTTTGCTATATTTAAAAAAAAAAATTGCTGCATTTTCTTTTCTCCTTCCTCCAGTACGGCTTTTGTTCTGGGCGTTCGACTGGTTGGTGACTTGATGATGTTCAATAGCGAACGTTACCATTATAACTTTGGCGAATCGATGATAGTTATTTGTTATAATTATTAATTTGTTAGTTTTTTCCAGAAAACTTTGCAAAACAATACATAAATAATTCAAAATTATATTAACAGTATTCATTACAATCAAAATTATCTAGAAGTTATTTCTATCTAAAATCACCTACATTATATAATTTCATCCTCGCTATCGCAACATTAATATCGTTAATACAAAAAAGGAACAATAAAACTCCTAGAACTGTACCATGGGAAGCACCTTTTGTTATATAAGGACTGGATGAAATGATTCCATTAACAAATGCCCCTTGCACCCTTGATGTCGGATAGGATTCGAACCCTTTATATTCCTTTTCTTGTATATCATATTTCAGTAAATACAACTATCACTCTTCTACCTTGATTTATCTTCTTATTCCACTCAAAAGTTACCCAGTTGAGAGTTATCTCGCAGGAAAATCCTTTTCTAAAACCCGATTTCTGGGCGATTACTTTAAATATACTGCCGCAGTTGTTTTGAAACCACCTATTACCAGATCTTTTCGTATAAAGTTAATATATTTATTGGACGGAAATCATTGCCTTCCGGTTCACCGATGGTACACGCGAGAACTTTAAGAGAAAATTACATGATTACCTAAATACAACATGAGGACTCTCTTGCTAGCAAAGCGCCGGGTTAAACGTGAAAATTTATTAAATTTCTCTGGAGCAGGGCTAATCGCGTCGATTTGTATGCATTCAAAACCCAAAGCGGTCTGATATCCCCGCCCCGAAAAGAGCCACAAACCACTCTCCATCTACTTCCGTCAATGGGATGAGCATATCAAGCTCTCCTAACTTGAACAACGTAGGAATTTAGGTATCCAAAAATGGAGTGTCTAGGCTTGCTGCAGAGATACAAGAAATACTTCATCCCATCTGCTGCAAATAAGATTCTTAGCTTGAGAAATTAAATTGAACTAAACACATAACCCCTAAATATGTTCCCTCAAGACTTTCACAAGAAGGGTGTTTGAAAACTGAACCACATCCGGAATCAGAATTATACATTACTGCGAGCCGCTGAGCCGGGACCCCATTAGCATGGTTTCTAAATAAAATTAAAGTGCAACAGCGTTGCGATAGAGTAACAAAATAGACCATTTATATTGTTACTAACGTGTTTAGAACTAGAATTTTTAAAACTTAAATCATTCTAACTCCTAACAACAGCGTTAAAATTCCAACCCTTGAGCCTCTTATTCCACATCGCAGCTAGGCAATTGCTTGGAGCAGTGATCTTTAAAAAAAGAGACTGTTTAGCCGACACAAAATAGGTTTTTCATTTCTTGTAACACTGCAACATTAATCATTCAGTTGATGTTCCTATATTTCTATAATAGTTTAATAATAACAAATTTTTCTCGATAAAATCACAATTTCGTCAGATCATTTTCAGTGGAAAGCGAGTTATGTTAAGACCAAAACAAGTTTTATTCCCCGTGAAGTAAGGGTTTTCCTGTGTTCAAATGCAGGAAAATAAGTTTACCTTCATCTTCGTCATCCTTGTCACGTCGAAATGAACCCATTTTCAGTAAGTTCCGCAAATTCAAGCACAAATCACCCGAATTAAAATTGGGATGGATACAGAAATGACATCCACACTACACGTCACAGAAAAGTGACGTTTAATGACAGCCTACCATTTCCGACCGCTGTACTTTTATAGTTCGAATAATAGGTTTCTGCTAGAATTTTACTACAGATTTATAAAACCCATGTGGCAGTACATCTTCCTAGTAGTAGATCATTTCAGAAAATTTTCTCAGGAGAACATTCGTGTCTGAACGAAATAAAAAAATATTTATATTTCTCGGCGTAGTCAGATATGCAGTAAATAAAAATCAAAATAACTAAAAACTTACAAGTCTGTGGTATGTGTCACCCAACAGATTGGAATATTTTCTAAACTTTCCATCTACTTTAAACACTTTTAACATTTACGACTCACTCTGTTTTCTTCTTATATCCATTAATAATAACCTCAACTAGAAATTCCCCGGTACAAGATACTGATTCACCAACAGATAAACACGATTTACTTTGAATCTCCTAAGCCAATTTCAAAAAAACCGCCAAATATCCCGAAACTTGTGCTATATCGAATTATGGAAGAAAATAATTGGGCCGATCCAAAAGAGATACGGCAATGTCATTAAATATGTCAAATCTTAACTTGCAGCGTTCATATTGTTCGCGACTTTTTGTTTTGTGTTATTTCAAGTTCTCATTTCTTGCTTTTACCTAAAGGTGTTATTTTTAAATCAAAGTGGATGCTCTACAAATAGACTAACGAGATTTCAAGGAATGAATGCGAATTGTGAATTAAGATACACCCAAATATCCAGATACATTGCCAGCTTTTAGGCGTTCAACTGAAATGTATCGAAGGAGAAAACTGTCTGAAATAAACTTCGAATTTTAATAAACAATTATAAAAAGTGAAAAGATATCAATTTAATATCCGTGTGAAATGCATTAAAGTGATATTTTCATAAAGTGAAATTTAATAATTTCGTTGTTAAATTTATAGCTTGCTTTTTGGCTGCCCTTTGATCTTTGAAAGTGAAACGAATTTTTTTTTATATAAAAATAAAACACCGTATTTACCAGCATTTAAAAGGAATAAATAAAAACGTTTTGAAAAAATGCCAGAACAAAGTAATGATTACCGTGTCGTTGTTTTTGGAGCGGGTGGTGTTGGAAAAAGTTCGCTGGTGCTAAGGTTTATTAAAGGAACATTTCGCGAAAGTTACATTCCCACAATTGAGGACACATATCGCCAAGTAAGTACTGTTGTTAAGTGCTAAGGGCACCAACTTATTTTGAGATAACTTATTATCCTACTGGCTATCATGAATTTAACCTATATTTGCTAATACAACTCTTCCCCAAGTATAAAAAAATAATTACCTAAACAAAAATAAATTACAGTTGAACAGTGGTTTGGATATTGACGCCCAAACCCACACAAATTTGTAGATAACAGGAATTGAAACGTTGAAAGTATATTCTAGTATTGCAACATGAATAAATGCGAAATGATGCTATTCAATGGCTTAGAACCGAGTTAAAATGTCCACTAAATGCCCATTCAAAGCAGATAGTACAATCCAAACCATCCGTGAATTCAGCCATAGATTTAATTTTGCAATGCTTTCTAACCTTTCTTTTTCCTGCTGTCTGTCCTGCCTCTGAATACCGTAAATCTGTAAAATATAACCTGAAAACGACATATAATCGAAATCTGCAGCTCAAAATTTCCACACATTTTACTTTACACCCGAGAAGTTCCCAGCTTATACAACGCATCAACAATATAAATATAATAATAGTAAAATTAGAGAGCTAAATCGATCCATAAAGGGTTATAGTCGTAGGTGTAAATCTCACCTATTCCTTAGCCACTGCCAGCAGATAGGCGCTGGTAAAAAGTGAGTGGAGCTATAAATAAATGAATTCTCCAAAAGAAGTATTTTTAGATCATAATTATTCCCTTTAAAGGGTGTCAGTAGCTTCAATTAAATCAGATTAAAATTAAGAGCGTACGTGTTGTTCTGCATCGCATCCCCCACGACAATAGATCTCGTGAATCTCTGTTCATCGAAGTATCCCAGGCTTAAGGTCTTGAAGAAGCTTAGGATTTTCCTGGAATTGTTGTTCCACATTTGGGTAAGCGAGGAGAAGGTCTCTGCAGAGTATGTGCTTAACCTTTTTACTACCCGTGAGCTAATATATCGGCTTTTTTTATAGGTTTAAAGCTGAGGGTTAAATGTTAATGGTTTTAAGTATGCTACTGAGCAGAAGCGATACATTTCCGTCTCAATTTTTAACCTTTTTTTTCAAATTGATACCTTAAAGGATAATGACCAGAGAAAAGTCCTACGATGATATGGAGCTCTGTTTTTTTTAAGAAGAAGGAACTTGTTTACCTTAATAAACCTTTTCAGTTGACGCAGTCTCAGAGTTCCGTTCCAGTAAAAGGAGTGCCGTTTTGTTTTCCAGTCCTTTAGAGCCTATTTCAGGTGGCATTTTGAAAGACCATGAAAGGTTCCAGGCCAATAAAAGGCCGCTTCTCCTTTGGCTAGACCATCATTACTTTTATGGCTCTCATGTTATAGCGCCCACATAGGTGTTTAAGGAATTAGAGGCAGTCCCAGACAGGCTCGGATTCTACACTAAAGAATTTGAGCGCTTTGAGCACAGCCGGGCCGTTTGAAAGTATATAGATAATGGAGCAATAGATGATTCTGTTTGTGGATAGATATTGGAGCATTCCCCAATAGGAATCGATTCAGCGTGGAATATATTGGACGGAGAACCCAAGGCTTTTCGGTCTTAGACTCATCTGTATACCATATCATTGAACCTAGCAAACCATCCTTGCTAGAACACCAATGTTTGCTGTCTTCCGGTACCACGTCGAAAGGCCGTTTAAAGTCTACCTTGGTTGTAAGTAAATGGGATTTCGTAATCACTGGACCTAAATTTATCTCATTAAGAATATTAAGATGGCCAATCAAGCCTCCTGCTTCTGCTTCTTTGCAACCTGATAGCGTGTCCTAGAGTCTCTTGCACGGTTCCCCAAACCACACTTTACCATGCCCGAGTTTCTGCACTGAAACGCGGGTTTTCACCCCAGTGTGAACAGGCTCAATGATAGCTAAAAGCTTTCTTTCCCGTCGCCGATTAACTGAAAAACTTTTTTGGACTTTGTCTAACATGGACTACTACCCCTGTCCAAATCTGTGAATTAAATTCAAGCCTGAGACAAATATCTCTAGTTCAGATGAGGTGAAGTGTTTCTTGCATCGATACAAGAAGCTCAAACCCTTCATCGCATTCTTTGTAATAACAAAGATGTCATCAGTTCAACCAGGGGTTTTTGTGTACCTGAACCCCTAATATGTTCAATGTTGAGTTTTGGATGCATAAAACCCGACGCAATCGCTCTGCTCCAGACAAGAATTTTAGTAATTGTCATCACGCGGTTAGTACTAGTAGCATTTCCGCCAAAGTCAGGAAATGATTCAAGTCAGCATGCGAAATCAAGTGTACTATTATCTGCAAAACTGTGAATTAGATTAGGGGTAAGAGATGAGAAGTGACTAGTAAAAAGCTTAAAGAGGGTGGTAGAAAAAGTAGACAACTTCCAGTCCAAGAGCGAAAAGAATGGTGATGACGAAATACTGAGAGTTCAACTAAAAGGGCAGAATACTAGACTGTCGAAGGTCTTCGAGGTGTCCAATGCAACCACCTCTGACTTTTGTAAACTATGGGGAGCATCATGCTTAGTAAGGAATGTCATCAGATCGATGGCTGAACTTCCGGATCGAAAGCTATATTGACGAAAGGTAGATTGTCTCAACGTATTTGATTAATGTCGCGTTGATGAGAATCTCAAAAACCTTAGCCATAATGGTAGTGATTGCTATTGGTCTGTAGTTAGAAGCATTGCTTACCTCTTCCTTCCTTCCTGGAAAAAAACCTTTTGAATATGATAAATGAAACGTTTCCCGAAGAAATTTAGCCAAAGGAGAGGCGTAGCACTAAAGGCTCAACTATAATGGAATTAAGGTGACTCGAGTCGCCTTAATTTGAGCTTCGAAAACACTGATTTGGCTTATGTAACCATAATCGACTTGCTGCACTTTTCGCTAACTTTCGCTAACTTGTCTGTGGTACGGAAACTTTCGTAGCTAACTTTGGGGAAATTAAACAAAATCAGTTTCAGCTGTCATTTTGTGATTTTGGAAAAAGTTTTGAAAAAGCTGTGTGGAAATTATGGAGGAAGAGAAGTTTATAGAGGATTTAGTTTTCCAAGTCTCTTAAAAGAGGTAAAAAAATCCATTTTACTTCTTTACTTTGAATTCTTGACGTTTCAGTTTCTTCTTCTTATCATTCTTTAGAATTCCTTTAAGTCTATTATGGTTACGCTTAAATTGAGAATGACTTTCGCTGACTTAATTCATTTTCGCCAAGTCACGAAATTCCATTATAGTTGAGCCTTAAGAGCAGTGGCGAGGCGAGATACCAGGTCTAGTCGCCTTCGGCATGTCGAAGTTTCCAAGTATTTATGGATGCGTGTGGAAATGAAGTGGCCCTCGCAGAGGAAGCTGGCTGGAACCCAAAATTTGCATTTTAAATATTTATATCTCCGGAAGGGTGAAGAAGAGGGGGTAGGGGATGGCTCTTTGGAAAGCATATTAGATTGGCTACTTAATAAAAACCGACTTGTGATCATAGGGTGCCTCGTTTATAAATTGCGAGGTATTAAGTATAATGCAAGCCAAAAAATTTAAAACGACTCTAACTCCTTACCCTTTGGGCCTTATCAAAATTGGAAGAAACACATTTCTAATGGGAAGTTTAATTATCTTTTAATCAGTCAAAATTACTAAAAATTTGCGATCGATAACATTTTTACTTTTTTTATAATTTTAGTTAATCGCTAAGAATTGTTATTCTAACTCAACTGTTGTTCTGTTCTTATATTTTCAGGTTATTAGTTGTAATAAAAATATTTGCACTTTGCAAATAACAGATACCACAGGATCACATCAATTTCCTGCTATGCAGAGGCTATCAATAACAAAAGGACACGCGTTTATTTTAGTTTATTCAGTTTGCTCAAAACAAAGCTTAGAGGAATTACGACCAATATGGAGTCTTATTAAGGAACTAAAGGTAAATTAAATAATTGAAAGTAAGAAATAACACCAATTCTGCAGTTAGATCGGTAATTTTTCTAATACGTTTACACCTAGATTGTAGTCAGATAGTTCATTCTTTGAATGCGTTGGTATTTTAAGAACTGTGATTGATTCAATTGAACGTGGAACCGTATAAATCATGAGCCACCACACGTTATCTACTGTACAGTCTACGACCTAAATTATTGGTTTATAAAGTAGAAAGTAAAGATCACAGTATTGACCCCTGCACGTCCCGAAGGATAAGCTACAAATCGAGTTAATTATAACGTCCTAAACTGGCTTCGATAAGATATAGAAAAAAATACTAGCCGTAGCCGCACACAAGCAAACAAAGTGTAGGGTACCATATTTACTTTGAATTTACGTTGTCTCAAGCCCCTATCGACTCCACTCCAAAGAAACATTTATGAAACATAAACAATTCATAAACAAAATTGATTCCCCTACGTTTTTGAAACCTCTTTAAAATATTTCAAAAACAATGAAACTGTTTTTTTGGGTGTGTACGTAATTCTGAAAGCTTCGGGAAACAGCCATGCTATGCTTACCAATTGTTTCCCATTTGTAATAAGAAACAATAAAAGTTTTTTGCATATAAATAAAACAAAATAAAAAAAGCTGATGCAGAAATGTTCATTATTACGTAACAATTAAAAAATAGTTCTGCGTGATCTTTCAAAGGCATTGTGCTTGAAATATACCATTCTCAAAATAATACGGAAACAAATTCCTTTCTTCGTTACATTAGAAAAGTTTTTAAAATATTTCAGAAATATTTAATATCATGTGTGTAGACAAGGTTTAATAAATAAAAAAAAGAGTAAGAAAATGTAATTCACATACATATGTGTATTATTTTTGTAAACTTCTAGATAACAAGAGATTGAAGAACCAAAAAAACTGTTTTAATTATTGGAGTATGCCACATTACAAAAAGAATATTCAATTAAATTAAATTTAGTTAGGACAGTGTAACGAAGTTTATAAATATTTTTTAGTACATGAAAGTGGAATAAGAATTACTCATTAATGTATGCTAGCTATACGTAATAAATTTAATATAATTTGAAAAAATTAAGGCAAGAACAGGAAGGAAGAGTAAGCAAGACAAGACATACTACTTGTAGGTAGAAAAAAAATTTTGCATTTGGAGGAGCTATCAAATAATCCGTCAATAGTTTCGGGTCGCATAAATCCTACCAAGCACTGCTTCATTATGATCACAACAAGTTATAGAGTGATTTATTACTATGTCCAAGCTACATGTACGATCCTCACATTCTAACGTAGAGTCATTCAATATAACAGAAGAGAAGTCCGAAATGTCTATGTAGATGTTCACGACATGTATGGTACTTGTACTTCAATTTGCTCGGGTTTAAAATTGAGTGCCCACTGCGATATTTTTATTAGACCAGAATTCAATCTCCCGACACAATTTTCCCTGAGGCCAGACGGCCAGTCCAGATAAATCTAGACGTCATCTGCATAAAGTTGCATCATGAAATCTTTAACAACACCAGGAAGATCGTTTATATATAATGCAATTAGCAATGGTCGGAGTATTGATCCTTGAGGTACTTCAGATTTCAGTGGAAGAGCACTCGAAAGAGTTCCGTCAACTTTTACATATTCGAAACGATCAGATAGATTGATTGATATTATCGAATGCTTTTGAGAAACCTAGTAGAGCTGTTAGAATCCATCGCATCCATCAGTAGTCAACCTTAACATAGCAGTTTCACACTATGTTTTATTCGAAAACCTGATTACCTTTTTATAACCACGTTACGGTTCTCTACATATTGTGAAATCTGTTTATAAATAAGCTTTTCGAAAGTTTTCGAAAAGAAGGATAAAATGTTTATTGGACGGAACTCATTAGGATTGCTGACAGAACTACTTTTTTGCCTTTTTTACTTTTTGAACTGCGGCTTTCTTAGGCGCATCGAACATATAGTTGATATTCTCATCGTTCCTACCAAAAATAAAAATAAATGAGACTAGAGAAAATATACTACACGCGAAATTTTTTACAACTAAGCGAAATTTCAAACTCTACTTAAAGTATTAAAGGACAATATATTTTATTTGTTTCAGGGACAGGATATTTCACAAATCCCTGTAATGCTAGTAGGTAATAAATGCGATGAAAGCGCAGAACTACGGGAAGTAAGCCCTAGTGAAGGACAAGCGGAGGCCGCAGCATGGGGAGTATCTTTTATGGAAACATCTGCCAAAACAAATCATAATGTTACAGAATTATTCCAGGTAATTAAGATATAATATACACAAATATGAAATTTCAGAGACTTCATTGAAAACTTTGAGACGCACCATAAACTTTGAGAAAAATGAAGTATGTTAGATGTTCTAAAAAATGCTCAAATTTCACAATTCTAGACAATTCCAATATGACCCTGTTTATTTATTTGCACGTATCAGCGTAGACGATAAACCCAAATTTTGGTATATGTATGTCCAAACCATATAAAGCGGTTTTTCTCTGTTCGTATAAAAACGGTGATAAGATTTGTTGTAGTAATGGGAAACTTCTAGAAAGTTCCCATTGTAATCACCAAATCACGCAGTCGATCAAACTCAACGTAGCTGTGGCTTCCCGCATGAAAAGTTACAAAAAGTTGTACGTGCATGCTGAGAGTTTTATACACTTGATAGAATCATGCACCGGACTTGGCATATGGTATAAATATGGGTTCTGGTTGTGAGCTTTGACGTCCGTGTTCAGCATACGCACGGAAATTGTTATACAGGATATTACAATAGTTTGGAAAGATGTTAAATATGAACGGAGCTTAAACTTCAATTGTTTTTTGTTTTGACATCTTCACTCATTTACAAATTGAGTCATGGAAAAGTTGAGCATTGAACAATGTGTTAAAGTTATTGAAGCCTATTACGAAAATGGACGTTGAAACAAAAGTGCATTTCGCGCCCTTCGTGATTTTTTCGGCGCGCATAATCGACCAACCGAGAGTGTTATTGGCAAAATTGTGAAGAAATTCCAAGAAACCGGGTCTGTGGCAGACGTCAAGAAGCCAGTTTGTGCTCCATGGTGTACATTCTATGCTACAGGAATCATTGGACCTTTTTTTTAAATGATGCCGGGAATTCGGTCACAGTGAATGGCGAGCGCTACCGCGCAATGTTAAACAACTTTTTGTAGCCAATATTGGAAGATTCACACATCGATGGTATGTGCTTTCATCAAGATGGCGCCACATGCCACATAGCCCACGACACAATGACTCTCCCGCATGTGAAGTTCCCCGGGCGCATAATCTCCCGAAACAACTGACTTCAGGCCACCGAGATCTTGCGATTTGACGCCGTTGCACTTCTTTCTTTGGGGCCATCTGAAAAGTAAAGTCTATGTCAACAAGCCAACCATCATCCAGCAACTCAAAGATGAGATTTCGCGGGACATTGATGAGATTGAGGAGCAATTATGCTGAGATGTTATAAAAAATGTTGATATGCAGATCGACGTGTGCCGCCGGAACCGTGGCGGACATTTGGCCGACATTATCTTTCACACTTAATTGTAATGGATCAAATAACATGTTTCATTAAAGAAATTTTCAATTTTGTACATCACTGATTTCTAGTTAACGTTTAACATCGATCCGTCTTATCGTAACACCCTTTATATGCGCGAGGCGAGAGCATTTACTTACTTTTCAGCCCGGCAAAGTAAAATGCTCTCTTAACAGATTTGATCGATGACAAATTCTCTTCAAACACTCCCAACTCAAAGCTACTCCGATGTTGTGTATTCCATGAGTCATAATTCACAAGCTCTTCCGTACAGTTCCGAACTTGCTCTTACAAAAAGGCAGGGACAGGTGTACCATAAAGTTCAAATGTCCATTACATTGCGTGAATTATAACTTAGAGAACAACAAAATTATGTATTTTATATGTTTTGTAGTCTTTCTTAATTCACTACCTAAAATCATTAAACAAAAACTTTACACTTAACACATTCGCTGCCATGTACAAATAAATTAATGTTTGCCACTTATAACTGAGGAGTTTGACGAGCCTTTTCGTTACTTTTTAAGATACATAAAGAAAGGACACATTATACATCAGCCACCGTAATCACCATAAGCAAAACACCATTATCCGAATTAATTCAATAATGTCAGTACACTCATACACTCGCTTTATATGTCGGCACTTGGCAGCGAAAGTGTTCAATAGAAATAATTTTTTATTAATTTGTTGTATTTTTTATAGGAACTTCTAAACATGGAAAAGAATAGAAGCGTGTCTCTACAACTAGATGGGAAAAAGAAAAAGAATCCCAAACAGAAGAAAAATAAGGATGTAACAAATGGCGCTGTTAGTAGTGCACAAGATGGTGGAGAAGGATCCAGTGGCGGTGCTAAGGAGAAATGTCACGTAATGTAAAATATACATAGGTTAGGGCTTTCGTTATATACTTGATGATTTTCTCGTCGTTGTATTTGTTCTGTATATATATGTTGTTGTATATATTATGACTTTTAATAGATTTTACCTATGTGAACGAGTAGGAAGAATGAAATATATTTTATAGAAATTTTGGATGCTTTTAGAAGAGCTTGGATACTAACGTGTTTGTTTGACACTATCATTAGAGAATACTGAGTAATGATGACTGTTGGAATCACATAACTAGATATCGCCTGACCAAACGGATGGAAAGCACAATTTTTTTGTTCAGCATAATATTTAAATATTATTTATGCAGTGATCGCGTCAAATTTTTTATTATAAGTCAACATATCATAAATTAATTGATGTTCTGTTGTTTTAAATTGCAAATTAGTCCTTTACTTTACTAGCTAAGTTATTTTAAGGATTTGTAAACAACGTATATGTACATGTAATATATTACTAGCAGGGAACAAGTATTGAATAATGTTGATATTTTACGGATGATAAATTTTATCATAGAAGAAAACTTTTTTTTTTACTGCCAGAAACTTGTTTATCGAAATGTTACTGCTGATTACCTAATGCTTGATTATGTGATACACTACTTTTAATTGAATTGCGAACATTGAATATGTCACAAATAATGCAGACGTTGAAAATTCGTTAAATGTGTCATCTATAGTTCAAAAACGGGACTCTGAACTGAGCAGGTACTTACTCATAATGAAACGTACTAATGACAGAAAAGAAGCATAAAATCAAATAACAAAAAAAAAGTTTCATTTACCCGATTTACACATACTTTGTATTTCTCAAACTATATTTCTCTTATACATATAACTACTTGAAAATATTAAAGAACGTTTAAAAAGGGATAACAAATAGAGTTAACATGAGAGGTGAGGAAGGAAGGATAGTCAGAAAAACAGAGAATTATTCTATTTAATAAAACACTTTATTTTCACAAAATTAAGAACTAAAAACAGTAATTGACTAGCAAAATAACAGTAATTGACGACATCATTTATTTTATTTACACAGCCCTCTAAATGGAGAACTGCGGTCAGCCGGCCCAAGAGCAAAATATCAGTGGCTTTTTGGTCTGGCCTATTGTTGGGATATTGCTTTTGAGGGAAAAGCAAATATCTATCGTGGTGTAGGATAGAAAGCAGTAGGCAACACTTTCGGCCGGAAAAACCTCAGAAGGGGTCGTATTCGCCTTCCTTTTATTTGGGTACCACGGGGTTGTAAAGTCCCCTGTGGGACTCGGGGAAATAGAATACTATAATACTTTGTGGGTTTCCTTGAAAACCTCTCGTTTTTCGTCCGCAATGTATTAAGATTGCTAGAAGAACCAAATGGTGGCTGTTGTGCTCAATTTCTAAAAGAGAAGTTGTCAGTTCTTATTCATTGCAGTTAAATATATAGCAATATTGAGAAACTAGTGAAATTTTGGCGTCCCCAATGGGGACTCCCAATACTAACCCTCTGTGCGTCGAATTTTTCGGCAAAGAAATATCTAAAGGCATTCAGCCTAAACTCGTTCTGACTACTTTTAAAGTCAGTTTCCTTACACTATGTCTCTACAATAGGGATAAGAGAATAAGGAGAAGCTACATGCGGAAAAATTGTAAGCCATTCCTCTACATTCGCAATTATTTCTTTCATAACGTTGGTCCCAGAGGATCCAGAGGTGTAGTTAGTATTTGAAGACTGGGAAGGACTTTATTTATTTTTCATATAAAGATATTGATAATATTTGATACTCATCTTCCAAAGTACACTCTTTGTCCAAAATTCAATAAATTGTAGTATTTCACTCTGCGAAAACTGCACATTCGACGTTTTAAATATCCAAATATCACATTTATGTCATACCATAAACGAATCGTATGGCTATCTCAGTTCGAAGCAGACATATATCTCATCCGCGGCTCCACGTTTTTAATTTATACAGTTCGTACGCGAATTGCTATTACATAATTAAAATTCATTCAATTCGATTTAATCAAACGCTGTTCTTATTTCGACTTTTTTGTGTGCGAAGAGTATGATAACAGAAACATGCACATAAAAAAATAACGGAAAGAATGTCCTTATTTAATAAGGATTTTATACATATACAACTTTTGTCCATTTTACATGTTTATACAGCCTAAAGTAGCGTTCCCATTAAAATAATAATAAAAAATAAAAATTAGTACTTCACATTCCCCACAATTCCTGGGTCACTTTTGCAATCGGGACCACATTCCAAAGTTGACAGTGTTGGTTATTCGTCCAGTTCGCAATGTGAGAGAGTCTGGGGTCTGAAACTGTACCCTTTCGTGCCAGCTCATCCGCCTTCTCATTATCATAGATGTTAATGTGACCTGGCACCCATATGATTAGTATGCTATTATCCTGAAAAAGGTAGTTAAGTTTGTATCTGTAGGTTCTTATCAGCTTAGTCTAAGCCTTAGGCGGAACGAAATATTTAATAAGACCGATTTCCGATCCCTGAGTATTCAGGTTTTGAAGGCATCTACTCGCCTCCAATATGGCTTTGACCTCCACCTAGAAAACTGTGGTGTACTTTTCAGAGCGTATTGCCATATATTCTCATAGATCCTTACAGAGGTCCAGAAGATTAAATGCGTCAAAGAAGGTAGACAAGAAAATCGGATGCGTGATGGGTACTAACTCTAGCCTGAGGACTTAAATTATTTTAAGGAGTTCATGGCTCATTTCACTTTGTCGGTAGTTACAAAATCCACAAAGTTTTCCTCAAGTTCATCTAGTTTGATCTAGCGACCGTAGCTGGGGTGGTATGAAAGCAGGTTGGAAAATTTTCCTCCAGTAGAATTTCTAAAGATTGCCAAATCGAATTAGACCACTACCGGATTTTCATCAAGCTGTAGTTCCGGTTGAAAGAGTGTTTTGGAAAGGTAACTCCTGTAGCTGTAAGGACTGCATATCAAAATTAGAATGAAAAGCGGGTTGATCTTTTGGGGATTTCTATACATAATCGGATATTCCACAATTGCATCGAACTCAAAGCTTCTTTCGAATGCTTTGAGCTGCCAGAGTTGTTACCAACGTTATATCAATAACCCGCCTACGGTATCTGGTAACAAGGTGGGCTATGTACCTCTGTTTACCATTTGTAGGTCAGTAGTTATTATGTAACCGTAAAGATAGTTACCCCTTGGGTTGCATCCAGTACTTCCCCAAACGGTGTGGTGTGCATTGGCTTCGAGTGCTAGTAATATTTCCGAGTTCCTGGCAGTCGTATAATTAATGGTGCTTTCTATTCTTTCTTCCTTCCTTTGCCAAAATATGGATTCAGGGCCTATCTGTATCACGGTGGTAGAATCCTTGCAATTTGCTTCCCCATTCAGGAATGGAGTCATTCGGCGTCAATGAGCTGCAAATTGACCGCAGCCGATCTGCTACGATGGAGGTTGATTTGGATAAATCTCATCAGCCCTGCACTCGCTCATCTTCCGTCATATCCTCCTCATCATACTGTCACTGACCGTGCCTGACTCTAGGGCTATGCGTTCCTCTTTTGGGGGATTCCAAGGTGCTCCAGGACTGCGATTGCACCAACCTCAGCAAAACGCAGTGTCTTCATAACTCCTTGCACCGCCCTTTCACAATCGGGGTGAGTTTTTTCGGAGGCTGATTATCGATTAAACTTTGCTGCCCATCCTCCCTCTGCAGCGGCGGCATCAAGTAGATCCGTCCCCGCGTATTTACTGCAGGCTCTGAATCTAACCCTACCTAAAGTGAGCCTTACAGTCCCTACCGCCGAATTTTTTAAGTGCGACGCGGTCGATCCCCAACATATGTAAGTACGGTTAAGCCATCCAATATAAAGGATGATGGGACGAATTTGGTAGCGGTAGGTTGGTTTCAATCTGTCTGTTAGCAGTGAAATGGATGGGATTTCAATAAAAATAATTGTAGTTAGTTAAGTTCGATCCCCAGAGGGAGCTTAGCTTTAATTAACTTTTCTAAAAACTTTTGCACGTAATACGGCTGCTCTGACCTAATAACAACGATAGATTCACCTCCCGTCACACTAGGTCCACTACGTACCTGTCGTTGAAAGAATGAAAACGAAGTGGCTCTCGTAAAAATAAATAAGATCTAATTTTACGGAAAACAAAACACCCGATTTGTTCGATTTGTTCCTAATTCATGTCTGCATGTTACAGTCCAAGTCGCAGTTATTAATTTATTCCCCGGGACTACTGGCCAATATTCTTTGTCACAATATATTTGATTTTTTCATATCGCATCAAAACAACCCGCTCCAGTAACTCGCAAAATTTAGTTCCATTTTTTTTCTTTTTTGCAAAAATTATTATTATAAAAAATTGCAAGTTTTATTTAACTTAGTTCTTCTTCTTCACTTGTTCTAATATTGTAAAAATGTTATAAATTCTTATTTTCTCTACATTATGTGTTGCGCTACAGAATTAAGTGATGTATTGTACGTCAGTTTGATTATGTTTTTGGTGAACGATGTTTGCAGCAATTCATCAAATCAAATCAATAAATCAAAATGTTACAGTTTCATCTTTTTACGGGTATAACACTGAAACGATATACAATGAAAATTACTTTAGTACGTTTTATGTGGCGTACGTATACCTCAGTTCGGTATATTTATTGCTTCGAAAAAGGCTAACGGGATTGTGTTAGTGAACATAAATTATATTTTTATAAATATTAAAATGCTTTTAACAGTTTTATATTTGTACAGTACACTCAAATAAATCTAAAAATAGAAAAAGCATTTTCGATAATTGTAGAGTTAAACAACTTATAAATATAAAATATCATTGTTATTCTTCAAACTGAGTAAAAAAAAACTATAAGGCATTGTAAGTTAATGTAATCGATCTTGTATTTCTAAAATTAGTAAAAACGTGAAATTAATAGCACTAAATATTTGCTGAATGATAAGGCAGAAGTAATATTCTTGATGAAATAAATAAGGAAGTCGAAATACGATTCATGAATACAATTTATGGAAATTATAAACAAACGTATTTCTTAATAATATGAAAATAATATTAGTGGTAAAGTGGAAATATCCTATTCTGGTAACTTTTATAAAAATAATAAACAAAAACATCCAAGACAGACAATAATATTTTTATTTTCAAATAAAAGTCAATCATTTTTAATTATTTGAACTTCTTAAACAATTGTTTGGCTCTCTAATTAATGTAAATTTAAATGATCGATTTGATTTGAATTGAAGCAAGATTAATTAAAAAAAAAACATCCTAAAACATTAAATATTTCTTCAAAGAAAAAGCTTATCAGATACATAAATGCAATTAAGAAATATTTTTACTCGCTCAAGTTCAATTTAAAAAATGTATTCAGCCAGCTAAATTGATACTTATTTTACAAAAGACTTGTCCTTCGTGCCAATATACAACTAGATATCTTATTATCAATGCGGCAAGACAGGGTGAGGTTACCTTGGAATCATTTAGAAGGGTTACCTTGGAATCATTTAGAAGGGTTTGTATCAAAAATCTGGGAATTTATCTAAATTACCTTAGAAAATTGTTATTTCATCCTTTGACGCCTGAGACTTGTTTCTAATTTGATTTTCCAAGTCGTACGGCCTTTTATTAATGCTTTCCTTCCCCTCTGTCTTTTTTCTGACTCTTACGTCTTTCGTCTCCTTTAAGATCAATTCATTCCAGCAGTAACACATTATCACTGCAATTAGAATTGGAACCTTCCTCTGCGTCCCTGTGTCCGTTCTAGCCCTTTCTAGTTTAGAATTTATTTATTTCTCATATCTAATTCTTTCGGTGCTTTTATATTATCCAAAATCTTTTGTACATCTCTATGGAACGTTCATATTTTGACGGATTTAACACTATTAACTATGACTTTTGTCACTATGATACGTTTCCTGGGTGCAAAGTTTGGTCAATAATTAAATTCATTAACTTCCAAATTAATTGAATATATTTCAAGAACCATAAATAGTAATTAGAGGTTTGGCGGATGATCCACACATATTCTTAAGCTTTGAACAATTCCTGAAAATGTAATGCAATCTATAAAAATGTGTCCTAAATCGGGAAAAGGAATTTCGCTGCAAATGAAAAAAACGTAAATTATTTTAATCTATTTATTTTTAGATCTAACTAGTAAATATTTCTAGGGATAGTTTGTCTAGGTTGTACAATAATTCTGAAAGTTATCATTTTTCTACAATACGTTATTTTCACATTTTTCCCATTAATATAATTGTGTACACCACTTTATAATAATTTTTTTTTTTTTTTGGCGGAGGGGGGGAATGCATTACGCACCCTAGGGGGACTAGCCCCCCGTGTGCCGGACTCCCCACGATCCGGGTCTACCGGCTAAACCCCCCCTCTCTGTCATCTGGTAATAATAATATTTTTTTTGGATTGGGATACACAAGACCTACAATCTTTTAAATGTAGCAATACCTAATTCGTAGGCCAGTTAAATGGGGAAACTGAGAAAAAAAAAATAGTAATAATAAAAAGCAAAAGTAAAAATGAAAAATAAACAACAATGAAAAAAATTGTATTCAAAAAGAAAAAGCACAAAGTGGCTTACTTGAAATACATTTTATTTATATTAGATATTTTCTTACATGTAAATTTCTACACAATTGTACCTTCTATTGGGCAAATGAGGGGGAATGGAAAGAAAACAGAGTGGATTTGTTGTAAACATATTAAACTACAATATTTTTATTGTGTGACTTATATATGTACCTATATTTCAAGTTTAACAAATTTATAATAAATTTCGATTTTCCTTCAAAAACTTCTTTGTTCAACATAGTCTGAGTTTTCTCAATACCATTTGAATCTTTTTAATCTATAAAAAATGTATCTGTTTGCATTTAAACCGATCGAAAATATAACTATTAACTCTAGATCGGCAGAAGCCTTTCCATTTAAAATCTAATTTAAGTTGATTAACAAATTAGGTACCTAGAAATTACCAGAACTGGATTTATTCCATACCTTTATATTATTGAAAGACAATAGAATAATATTTTTACTAAAATATATAAAATTTTTCTAAGTTCTCTAATTAAAATAACACTGTATGCATACTCATATACATATATATTGTTGACATTTCTGTGATGTATATAATTTCTAAAATTCATTGTTAAATGAACTACTTTTGTGCGAAGTCCTTTTCATCATTTGTAAATAATAATCTGTGTAAATTTTTTACCTCATTATTTATGTATTTAAATATTGTGTAATTTTAAT
>QYTT01094487.1:28876-71094 GCA_006980735.1 Dasypogon diadema
GAAATATTTTTACTCGCTCAAGTTCAATTTAAAAAATGTATTCAGCCAGCTAAATTGATACTTATTTTACAAAAGACTTGTCCTTCGTGCCAATATACAACTAGATATCTTATTATCAAAGTGACTGCGGCAGGACAGGGTGAGGTTACCTTGGAATCATTTAGAAGGGTTATCAATTTGATGTGTTGTTGAATGATAGGCCATTAATTTATATCTGCTGTATCAAAAATCTGGGAATTTATCTAAATTACCTTAGAAAATTGTTACTTCATCCTTTGACGCCTGAGACTTGTTTCTAATTTGATTTTCCAACTCGTACGGCCTTTTATTAGTGCTCCTTCTCCTCTGTCTTCTTTCTGATTCTTACGTCTTTGTTCTCTTCTAAAATCAATTAGAATTGGAACCTTCCTCTGCGTCCCTGTGTCCATTCTAGCGCTTTCTAGTTTAGAATTTATTTATTTCTCATATCTAATTCTTTCGGTACTTTTATATTATCCAAAATCTTTTGTACATCTCTATGGAACGTTCATATTTTGACGGATTTAACACTATTCACTATGACTTTTGTCACTATGATACGTTTCCTGGGTGCAAAGTTTGGTCGACAATTAAATTCATTAACTTCCAAATTAATTGAATATATTTCAAGCTAATTTACCGAACCATAAATAGTAATTATAGGTTTGGCGGATGATCCACATATATTCTTAAGCTTTGAACAATTCCTGAAAATGTAATGCAATCTATCCAAATGTGTCCTAAATCGGGAAAAGGAATTTCGCTGCAAATGAAAAAAAACGTAAATTATTTTAATATATTTATTTTTAGATCTAACTAGTAAATATTTCTAGGAATAGTTTGTTTAAGTTGTACAATAATTCTGAAAGTTATCATTTTTCTAGTGTATGTATGATTATGAAAAGCTTGTACACAATACGTTATTTTCAAATTTTTCCCATTAATATAATTGTGTACACCACTTTATAATAATAATAATAATATTTATTTTTTTGGATTGGGATACACACGATCTACAATCTTTTAAATGTAGCAATACCTAATTCAGAGGCAAGTAAAATGGGGAAACTGAGAAAAAAGATAGTAATAATAAAATGCAAAAGTAAAAATGAAAAATAAACAACAACGAAAAAAGTTGTATTCAAAAAGAAAAAGCACAAAGTGGCTTACTTGAAATACATTTTATTTATATTAGATATTTTCTTACATGTAAATTTCTACACAATTGTACCTTCTATTGGGCAAATGAGGGGGCTGGAAAGAATAAAGAGCGGGTTTTTGTACACATATTAAGGTATAATATTATTATTGTGTAACATATATATGTACCTATATTTTAAGTTTAACAAATTTATAATATATTTCGATTTTCCTTCAGAAACTTCTTTGTTCAATATAGTCTGGGTTTTCTCAATACCATTTTAGTCTTTTCAATCTAGTGAAAAATGCTGTAAAATGTATCTGTTTGCATTTAAATCAATCGAAAATATAACTATTAATTCTAGATCGGCAGAAGCCTTTCCATTTAAAATCTAATTTAAGTTGATTAACAAATTAGGTACCTAGAAATTACCAGAACTGGATTTATTCCATACCTTTATATTATTGAAAGACAATAGAATAATATTTTTACTAAAATATATAAAATTTTTCTAAGTTCTCTAATTAAAATAACACTGTATGCATACTCATATACATATATATTGTTGACATTTCTGTGATGTATATAATTTCTAAAATTCATTGTTAAATGAACTACTTTTGTGCGAAGTCCTTTTCATCATTTGTAAATAATAATCTGTGTAAATTTTTTACCTCATTATTTATGTATTTAAATATTGTGTAATTTTAATTACTATTTTTAAGAAAGAATCTCGGCAATTCCATTTACGAAATATCTATTTTCATATCCTTATATATATATATATCACATATTATATTTAGTTTTATTTTTATACATTGCTAAGTTATGAATGGTTAAATTGAAAAGAAGACCAAATGTTTCTCCGTATCATTACAAAAACATAATTTTGATGATGAGTTTTACGATCAAAGTAAAGTCTACTATTGAAAAGGGGTAGAAATTTCGAAATCTCAGATTCAAAGCAATATAGCTCTAGAGCGAGGATGCGGTTATATGGTTGTCATTTCTATGGAAAAGGCGATGGGTTCTTTGTTAAAAGACGTATCAGATATAATCTTGTTCGAAGTTACACATTATTCAATATTAAATACTCAAACAATATTTCTCAGTCGATATTTTTAAGACTGGAGGAATTCCAATTTCCTTGTTATTGAATATTTTATTTTGAATTCCTTTATCGCAGTGCCAAAAAAATACAACTTCAGAGATAACATTTTTATTTAATTTAATTGGCTCCGGCTCAAAATAAATGTTATAAGACTTTTTCGATGCCAGTTCCTGAATAAGCACGAAAATTTTATAAATGGTTAGAGGAAAGATTAGTTACTAGTGTTGGAAACCAGAAAACTACTTGACTCCTCTTAATTCCAGTTCTATTTTGCAACAAATTTAACAAAATTAAGTAGACACATAATTTCTACAGTCTCAATAAAAATATACAAAAATTCAGCTTTTCAATATTATAATGGCATTGTGTAATTCTAGTTTTTTTTAGTTTGAGTCGAATTTGGATTGCTGATACTAGTAATAAATTCTAGGTGCATTCGTCACTGTTGTTGATGCAGAAAATATTTGGCACTTCCAGTACTTCCGGGAGTTTTTTACAGCAAATAGAACGTAAACCCCGCTGCTGCTAGTCTTGATTCTACGTAGAACTCAGCCAAAGTTGGTTATATAACTGCACCTGTGTTGCTCAGGTTTGTAGGCGAAAACTGAAGACGCATACTTTTGTTTCTAAAACTTTTTTATTCCATTTCGTTTCGTTGTCCGGTTATCCGCATCCTCAGAATGTATATCCGAGTTTCTATGCACAACTTACAATGGTATGATTTTTCAAATTATTATAAAACACTTTTTACTATGAAGTCTTAACAATTATTCTACATAAAGAAAACACTACAAAACAGGTACTAAAACAAGGGAAATAAATTAATCTGGTTAACGACGATAGTACAGAACCATAATTTCCGAAAACTACAACATGAAAGCGCGGATGACCGGTTTGTCTGTAGATACTGTGACTGCAATGTTATTTACAAAACATGCTAGAAGTGCATGGTAAGTGGGTTAGGAGTGTTGTATATGTGCTGCAGAGCAAATTTCGTTTGCACTACGGTTACGGTATCACTGGTACAGCGTCATAGTGACAATCCATTCGGTCCAAAATGGATTCCATTTTTTTGTTTGGCCTTTTGGTCATGTTGTCTAAAGAGAGACCTTTTTTATATCGCTACTATGATATTCCTCGATTATAAGGGTGCCGGAAACAATGAAATATCTCACTTCCCTTTAGAGCTCATCTTAGTATTGAGAAGTTCGATTAGTGAAATATCATTTCAGTATCTTGCTCTGATCCATTTTTTCGGTCAAATTCAGTTTGACAGAAACACAGCTGATTTTCTTTCATGTAGCGCTGTGTATCTAGGGTATTAGCCTCAAGGCTAAGGCAAGCTAGGCAAATGTTCAATCCGCAAAGGCTTATGAGCAGGGAGGTTCTCAAACCGACAAAGCTTATGAGAAAGGGATCGGTGTCTAAGGCCACAACAGAGGGTTCGTCAGCTAAAAGTGCCTCTTCGATACCGATCAGTTCATAGAAATTCCTTAGTTCATTTATACAGAAATATTGCTTACCCAAAAATCTTAGCCGATCAATAAATTGTATGGTTAATTCCTCTCGAAAATATTGCTTACAGGCCCCACTCACGACCAGTTTACCGCACAGTTTTACGATATCTGTGCAATTTTTTTCTGTTTTTTAAGTCTACTCAATTCTTTCCATATACTACACAGATTTTGCACAGTTTTCGTTCAGTTCATTTCTGATGAGTGATAAAGTGTCAACTTCATCCACTTGTACTTCACTTCCAAACGAATTGAGCAAACGCTTGATAATCACACACACGCTCAGTTTTTATCTGCGCACTTCTGGTTTACTTAGTCCAAAAAAAGGTAGAAATTTTGATTCTTTTTCTGCAACTCCTAAATATAACAATTCGTAATAACACCTTATCAGTTTTATTTACTTCGTACCCATGTGTATATAAAAATAAAACAGACTATGCGCTATTCTATTTTTTTCTTCACTTTCATCTCTTTAATTTTCTTTTCTATTAACAGAAAAAAAGAAGAAAATAACTCAAAAAAAAACGAATAGTGTCTAGTCAGCCTAAACAAACCGAATCGATTTTAACTATGTTGCCCACCGCAATTTATTTGCATATACATTACAAATATATTTAAATAATCTTGTGTATGCAATTATCAAAATATATCTACGAATTGCCGAGTATTCAGTTAGTTTGTTGCAATTAACGTAATCCACTGTTAAATATTTACACAATGCACTCAAGAAGGCAGCTCAATCCGCTGCTATAATTTTCATGTTATGTATAACGAAATCTTAAATATAAAAGCTTATTTCAATATTAAATATTTTAAATTAAATGTGGACCAATTTATTAAAAATAAATTTTCTTCAAAATAATTAGAAACACAAAAGTAATTCATCGTTCTAATCATTGCGAAAACTTAAAGACTCGATTAGAATATCAAAGTGTTTCTATTACTAGAAAAAAATGATTGTTACTTTAATGTAAAATAGTTTTAAACATTACTAGATTTAGTACAGAAAAAAAGTTTAAAGTGAAAAGGAAAAATTTTTGTTATTTAATGGTATAAATTATAATAAAACTTTTATATTAGTTAGCAAATAAAAAACATACAGAGTGAGTTTAAAATGAAGAAATAAAAAATCACTTTTTTAAGCAGGCCAATTTTGTAGTTTCCTTAAAAAAAATTTCAAGATTGAAAGTGAAATATAAAATAGATTTGAAAACAGCTTTAAACACTTTTGAAATATTTAAAATTTATTGAAAACTGAAGAAATAACAAAAAAATAGAGCAAAAATAAATTTTTATATACTATAGCGATATTCCAGTGTATTGCCTTAAAATATACAAAATTATTGTTAGATTATTAAAAATTGAATTTTTACTAGTTATGGTATATCTTACGTAGCGCATGATGAGTTTAGTAAAACTACATCACATAGACAAGTGAGTAAAGTTATTACCTGAGAAGAAATCATCATAAAATGAAATTTATTTTGTTTACTTTTTAAAGGGTTTTGTAAAGACCATACCGTGTATCGCATTTGAAATTTCAATTTATAATTTACCAACTTTTTTAACTTGGCGGCTTACTAGCATATTTTGTGCTAAATTCATAACAAATTGGTATAAATATAGAAAGTACACATAGTACAATGTACAACATGCAACAATAGATGGCTTTCAGCTTATTGTTAGATAATTTTTTATACCAAATCATTTTTAATAACTCAAAAATTGGTAGGAGCACAACTCCTAAACGAACCCATGCCAATGGCTGAGCCGGCTGAGGCGCACCTCTGCAGATTTTCTTCTCTGTGGGTGTGGGTTCGACTTCTGCAAAGGACGCGGTGATTTATCTGGATACCGGTGGTCGAGACATTTCTACTGACGAGAATTATACTTGCTAAACCACTGGGATGTTGCACAGTGCAACATTTGTCGGGTTGAAAGTACCCAATCTCCTCTTTCTTAAACTTTGCTGCGTGCGTCATAGAGTTCTTCCCTGTGAGTTTAGGCAAAACCTTGAAAAAATAATTGTTCAAATTTTGGTATTTTACTATTATTTTTAATGTATCGAAAATACTTCTAAATTTAATGTGAAATATTGCGAGGACATTCGTCACAAAATTCTTACAGACGTTTTTCCGCCACAATGAATTCTTTGGATGCACTTGTTGGAACTTTGAACTCATCTTTAAAGAAGAGAAATACTCTTGTAATGTTCCAGAAACTTTATTTAACATTTATATGCGATTTTTTAGGTCATCCTCAGGCTATTGACTCAGTCAAAACTCAAATCTCTTTTGTAATTATTACAAATGAACTTACTGATTGTTATTAATTTTAACAACACCCAATGGCTTTTAGTGATTACTCTGTCAGGAGCATACGCAGACCTGAATAAAAAACCAAATTTCTGTTTCTTTTTAAAATTTGTTATAAATATAAATCTGACTTAAACACAATGCAATTAAAAGTAACACAAAAATGCAAACGCCAAATATTTTACGATACTCTTGGTGTATTTTTAATAAATACCAATAACACAAAATCATCTTTTATGATGGATATAATTTCCCAGCAGGTAATAACTTCAACTCATTTACAGTATTCCAGAAATAATTATATTATTATGCTTGAAAAATGTCCAAAATTTTGGATTATATATCTCAATTCAATCGCTTATTAGATAATTGAAAATTTTTAGCAGCAAATAAACCAGCTGGTCCACACAAATCGAAATTAGAGTCGCATTATAAACATACAACGAAAATGAGTATTAGAATTATTATTATTATTACAAATTATATTATCTCACTTCAATTTTTAATGTAAAAATATTTAAAATTGTGTCATTGGAGTTAATAATTAGGTACATAATAATGTTATCTTTATTTATTTTGAGGCAGGAGTAGGCATTTTTATATATAAGAACATTACACATAATATATTCATTGTTATACTATATACAAAATACTATTATTATTCAACGATAAAGAATAAAACGCTAGTTCGAAATGAATAATTGGCCTTGTTATTACCACTTTAGTTTTCATTTATTTAATTTCACTTTTTTTTATTTTAAGTAGTGTTGATATTCAAACCCTTACAAGACTTAACAAGAACACCAGCAATTTGAATTTTAGTACAATACCTACAAAATGTGCATTCCGTGATATGTTGAACACACGCCTGGAACTCCAAGAGCTAATGACAGCGTCAAAGAATCTCAACCCAGCGACTTGCCCTGGTTATGATGGCCTAATTCCAGAATTTTTTTTATAGCTTTCGTGAATTTGCCGGTTCCTGACCTGCTGAAGGTCTTCAATTCTACGGCGGATAACTTTACAGATTTTCCCCTTAATTGGAGACAGTCTGTGATGCGCCTAATGTCAAAGAACGGAGACATTCGGAGAAGAAAGAACTGGAGACCAATAACCCTTTGCAATGTGGACTATACAATCGTCTACAAAACAATTGGGCCGTCGATGAAAAAAATCAGCCTCGAGATTACCAATTTTACTCAATCAGCCATTTCAAAATATAAAAATACTCGAATAAAAGCTTTAACACTAAATAGTGTTTTTTTCACAGTATAGTCAAAGCCCATAGAGCATCCTATGAAGTCTTGATGAAGAGAAAAGTAAGAAGGGCAAGAAAAGTATATGTGAATAATATATGTGAATAAATAATTAAAATTTTATTATGTTTAAAAATTTCCAACTTAATAACAATATTAACTTAATTATGGAGGTAAAAAAAGTTGTTAGTTATCCTTAACAAATTCATAAAAATGACTTTCAGCTTAAAAAACTCAAAAAATACTATTATTCAATTTTTTCTCTCGAAGATGACTGGTGTGTATTTGACTCGGTTTCATCACTAGAACACTTAGAACAAATCCCCATAGTGTTAGCTGCCTCTTCACTTTCTTTCTGACATGAAACTGGCTCTATTTCTTCAACACCAGAAACAATTGGAGCTTTCAAGCGCTCTTGATCTTTTACTGTTACTGTGTGTTTAAAGCTCTCCAAAAGCAGCCTCAAATTGTCTCCAGATATTTTGTCTCCTGATAAACTCTCTTCAGAGTATTTGGTAGATTTTTGCTTTGAAGTTTTCTCACCAAGGCCACTGATCCATATTTTCGGTGAAATTATATATTTAAAAGTTAATTTCAAAAATGTTGTTAGCGTAAATGCAAATATCAGCATCGCCACAATGTTGTACGGAAACGGCATTTTTTCTGTAACATTAATTGCAATAAATTAAAAATCAATAATAGGCATTGTCATCGAACAAATAATAAAAGAAAGAAGACTAGTCAGCTCCTAATACAGACAGTGCTCAGTGAAGCCTCGCCGGATGGATAGCACCCATCTACCCCAATCTGTGCTGCAAGCAATAAGCACATCACAGTCTAATGCCCTTGGGCGAAACATCACGAGGCAGAAAGTCAAGAAAAAGCGTTCACTGTGTTAGGAGCTGACCAGTCTTTTTGTTTCGTCGGGAAAAATAAAATAACTTATCATACATACCACTGGTTCCTTTAATGATTTCAGTGCATTTTTCTACGATAAGTTTGAACTGATTTAAAATTACTTCGTTTAGATACATTAGGAATACTTCATCAGGACGACAGTAAGCCAGCTTTATCCTATGCTTCTTCCTATATTGAAAATAAAGACAATTAACTTATTATCTGAATTACAACACCACTCACTTGAGGTGCTCTACGCATTGACTTTTTAATGTGTCTCTTCCGAAGAAATTGAAAAATCTCCATATAAATGATTGCTTCTTTTCTTCTGCACAAGGATCATCGGTTCCACTTAAAAGTTCGCCCATTTCTTCTATTTCTAATTTCTGTAAAGTTCGAGACGTTGAATTCATTTCACCCAAAACGATTACATTCCCCTTACCCTATTGCAATCTAGATAAGTGTATATAAAGCCAAATATGAAAAACGCTGAAAGCGTTATCACAATCAAACCATAATTATATCTTTTGTGAAGATATATGATAGCTAATATTGCAGCCGTTGCAAGTAGAAGAAACTGCACCTAAAAATGCTCACATTAGTTTCATACAAGTATAACTTTCACAATAAAATACTTCTGATGATAGAGACAGATGGAGAGGAAACGGCTTCAGAAATGAAAAGAAGTCGAATGTATTATGTTGGCAATTTCGTGGCCTTTTAGCATTTTGTAAAAGTTCAGAGAGTACAGCATCCCAATCTCGAGGGTCTGTTGACGACTCCAACAATTCCAATTGATTCCCAGTTGCTGATAAAATAAATCCTCTACTGAACACACCTGAAGCCGCATCATACTAAAACGGATCAAGGATATGAATTATAATAAATTTCGAGATAACAACACTTGAAGGTTCTTTGGTCGATTTTTACGATGACGGTCGTAAGTTTAGCCAACAGCAGATCGAAACTCGTTCTTATCGATCGAGTGAATTCATTTGTCCACTTTAAAGCTTTAAATAAATGAAAGAACCTCTGGGATCCACGAGAAGGCAACAAGAGTGAGAAGAACGATGAATCAATTTTTATTAAAGAAAGTTTCTCTATATGACTGCCTGCTTAGTGACAGAGGTTTTCCATCGATGTTGCCAATAAAAATGTCATACTTTCTAAGGTCTACATGGCCCTACCATATGGAAATGGATTGTGCAGACGCTGTCTAAGAGAACTTATCAATTCTAAGTTCAAGGTCGCCAGCATCATGTATCGGATGACCACTATCGGCACTCCTAAATTACTTTCGTTCTACGTTAGTCAATTATAAATTTAGTTTATATAGTATTTTGCACATTAAGTCTATCAATGTTTTAAGAATCTTAAGCATCTCATTAAAGAAATACTCGTTTGAAATAGTTTAATATACAATACACAAATTGTGTGTAGGCGGCAACATGTGCCATGCCCATAATTCGTAATTAGCATAATACAACGGCATGGCAACCTTATATCAAAAATCACCGTGGGAATTTTAACAAGTACCTGATAATTTTTACGATCAAGCAGGAATGTTACTAATTTCTTGTAATAGATGTATGATATTCTATCATGAATGGACAAATCAGTTGATTTCCCTGTAGTCTCATGATCACTGCAACTGCAACTAGGACAAAAATCCCGTTCGTCTTTCTGTTCTTCTACTCTACCCCACGCATTAGGTTCCACCCATCGACCTGTATTTTCTGCCTTAACTAAAGTGAGTAAAGCCAATCCAATCCCTGTAATTATTAGAGTAAGGATCTACATTCAATTAGATGAGTGCAAACTTACAATAGGGTTTAATAATCATTGCGTGAATTGATCTAAAACAGGCTTATTCGATGCTGTATCTTAAAAATATTTGGACTAATTCATTCCAAAGATAATTAAATCATTTAATATATAAACAAATAAACGAAAACCAAACGGACAATTTTAATTGTGCTGATGACCGGGATAATGTTGTTTATGGTTGTCAGTTACAGCTGTTCTTTCAGGTGCTGAGTTGCCGCCGTAGTTTTATTAGGGTGAAGACAGGACAGTTCTACAGGACTACTCAAAAGTTTATAGCGTTTTCGTTGCATTGCTGGTGGCGTACTAATGATCTTGTGTAGCGAATAATATTTTGTTTCGTAATTAAATCAATTGCAAAACTCCATCTCGAGTGAAAAAGACCAGCAAATAAAAAATCTGAAGAGCTCTGCTCTGATCCGAGCAAGTTTCTAAGTTCTTTGATAGTTCGAAATGTGGCATATTCCAACTCTTGCTTTGTTTCAGGTACAAGAATTCCTGCTCTAAATTGCTCTAAGCTGCTTCGCTCTTTTCTCATCAAACAGAAAAAGAGCAAATAGAGAACCGCTCTTTGTTCATCGAACACCATAGATTTGAAATTATAATTATGCCAAGGTTTTGCTATTCGCCACATGTGTAACTGTCGGCTCTTTAGATGTTTAATCATTTGACACATGTCAGTTTGTTAATTTTCCTACAAAATCGCAAGTCACAAACCGTGGGGCGCATTGTAATATCCAGTTAAAATACTTCGTAAAATATATAAAATATATGGCGACCTTAGAGGATAAATCTATTTGGGATGATGGAGAAGAATCACTGGGAGAAGAAGTTTTGCGAATGCCTACCGATGAAATTATTAATCGCACGCGACTAATGGACAACGAAATCAAGATCATGAAAAGTGAAGTGATGCGAATTACCCATGAAATTCAAACTCAAAATGAGAAGATTAAAGATAATACAGAGAAGATAAAGGTATATCTAAATGTTAGCACTTCTGTGGCCAACAACTTAAGCCGAATATTTCCAGGTTAACAAGACTCTACCGTATTTAGTTTCGAATGTCATAGAACTTTTGGATGTGGATCCGCAGGAGGAGGAAGATGATGGAGCTGTTCTAGTTTTGGATAACCAGAGGAAGGGGAAATGTGCTGTAATCAAAACATCCACAAGACAGGCTTATTTCTTACCAGTTATCGGCTTGGTAGACGCAGAAAAACTCAAACCTGGTGATTTGGTAGGAGTTAACAAAGACTCGTACTTGATACTGGAAACATTACCAGCTGAGTATGACGCCAGGGTTAAAGCAATGGAAGTGGATGAAAGGCCAACTGAGCAGTATTCGGACATAGGGGGTTTGGACAAGCAGATACAAGAGCTAATAGAAGCTGTGGTGCTTCCAATGACTCACAAGGATAAATTTAAGAATCTAGGCATTCATCCTCCAAAGGGTACCAAAGTACTTTCCAGTCTCTGATTTTCCTCTTATATATTTTTGTTTTAGGAGTATTATTATATGGACCGCCTGGAACAGGAAAGACTCTTCTGGCTCGTGCTTGTGCCGCTCAGACAAAATCCACATTCTTGAAATTAGCAGGACCACAGCTTGTTCAGATGTTCATCGGAGACGGAGCTAAGTTAGTCAGAGACGCTTTTGCTTTGGCTAAAGAGAAATCCCCAGCAATAATATTCATTGATGAATTAGACGCAATTGGCACAAAACGTTTCGATTCTGAGAAAGCTGGTGATCGAGAAGTGCAGAGAACTATGTTAGAATTGCTAAATCAACTGGATGGATTTAGCTCAACTGCAGATATTAAAGTAATCGCTGCCACAAACCGAGTAGATATTCTTGATCCTGCTTTACTTCGTTCTGGACGGTTGGATAGGAAGATTGAGTTCCCCCATCCTAATGAGGAAGCCCGGGCAAGAATTATGCAAATCCATTCACGGAAGATGAATGTTTGTCCAGATGTTAATTTTGAAGAGCTCGCCAGATCCACAGATGATTTCAATGGCGCTCAATGCAAAGCTGTGTGTGTGGAAGCTGGAATGATTGCTCTTCGGAGATCTGCGAGCAGTGTAACTCATGAAGACTTTATGGATGCAATCATGGAAGTCCAAGCCAAGAAAAAGGCAAACCTCAACTATTATGCTTAATTTTTTAGTTCACATACATTTCCGAGGAAATTGTAATTCATTATTTTACATAAATTGGTAATTATAAAGAAATTGCGTGCGTATGTAGAAACACCTTTTCGAATAGCTGCCGACTGGTCGTCACCCGGCATTGTAACTTGGTCTTTGTTGATGTAGACTGTTGCTTTGGGTGCTTTTTGGTCCCTCTGTCAGGAAGCAATTCCTTTACCTCCGCATTTCTTGTTATTTTTAGCATTTGTTGAGAGATTATCTGCCCAATGCTACTCGCCGTCTTAGTATATTCCGTGCATAGCTTGCATGTAGCATCCTCTAGTACCCCCAACCTTTTGAGGTGCTGTCGAGTACTTCCATGCACAATAATTAGAAAAATCAACAATCGAGTGTTCCTTGTTCCATGCTAAGTGTTTTTATTTTAATCACTCGGCTTGACAGCCTAACTCTTTTCTCAGCAGTCTGCAGGTTTCCATATGGTTTTGAGCTTTAGATCTCCATAGCTAACGCCTGTTTCGATTACAGCTTTTTTGTTTCATTTGCTTCCTATAACAACAAAGTGTTGCTGCAATAACCGTACCATTCGCCGTTGGTTCCCTAAACTCGAAAACTCTGGACCACGAGCTCGAAGATGAGCCTAAGGGAAAACCCCCAACGACGATTAATGATGAAGCCCTCAAGGGCTTATTATAACCGAAAAAATCGGGGCAGTTGCTGGGTGCTGATCAAAGTCCTACGCAGACACTGAAAGAGCTTCAGCATCCACAAAAGGACATAATGACTGTATGATATGCCAGTGAAGGTGACATGCATTGATTCCTATTGTGGAGAAATTGAAATAATGTACGCTAAATTGAGGTGAAAACAGCCAGCTTTGGTCAACAGGCATGGACCTATTCTCTTGCACGATATTGTACAGACACATGTCACACAAACAATGGAAAAGTCGGCTCAATTAGAATACGAAGTTTTGTCTCACCCACCAAATTCACCTGACCTTTCTCCAACAGATTACCACCTCTTCCGTAGCTTAGAACATTACCTCAGGCAGAAATGCTTCCGCAATGACGTGGCGAGGACTTCATTAACAGCAAAGGCCCAAATTTTCTAACTTTTTCACAGAAATGCGGTTATTGTTAATTTTGTTTACGAACCGGGTATCCTAAGAATATACGCTCTATTTAAATTAAATTTCGTCTTTACTACTACAATTTTATAAAGTATTAATAAGAATTGCAATGACTTGAATAACGTACGTATATACAAGAATAACGCTATTATTTACAGTTAGAAAAATAATAATGAGACAGTGCTTGACTTGACGACAGTAAAATCTTTAATGAATGTTTGGATTTTAATTATTTTGAGCAGCTGGCTGCTCTTGTTGTGGTCGTTCTTCTTGATTTACTTGTTGCTGATGTGGTCGCCTACAATACATTATTACACCCAATAAAAGTGTCAGAATAGTTATTAGATATAAATCCCAGTTTGACGCAATGTTTTCATCCAAATGGAATACAAATTTTAGCGGAGACTGTAAAATAAAATGATGAGTAAAAGAACAAAGACAACTGCACAATTTAATTTACGTTTCTCAAGGCTTCCAATTTATATAAAATTTGCAGTTTAAGAAGTGCAAGTGCGACAGGAACTTTGGCATCCGAATTGGTTTCCGCTGCCAAATCATACAGTCTTTTAGCTAAATGCCAGTCTTTCTTCATTCCAAGGCCCTGTTCATGCATATACCCCAAATTGAACATAGCTTGAGCATTGTACTGTAGCTCTGATGCTTTCCTACATGAATTCGCGTATGATAGAAATATATTATTACAATAAAAAGTTATATTTATGTAACTTACCTGTATAAAGAGGCTGCAGTTTCGTAATCAACTGCCGTACCAAGTCCATAATAGTAGTAATCACCAAGTTTAACTTGTGCTGCAGAATAACCTTGAGCTGCTGCTCGTTTCCAATAATGAAATGCTCTTATCAAATCCTCGGTTCTGTCCTTAAACAAACTGACTTCGTTGCGATCCAGCAAAAAGGCAGCGTTACTCTGTGCAACTTCATATCCAACTTCACTTAGCAGAGCATATTGCATAAATGCTTCATCCATGCGGTAGGATTTATAGTCTTGATAGGCGTGCATAAGTTGAACACTCCATCTACCTCTTTCAGCGACGTTTTTGAAAAACTAAAAATATGGCTTTGTGATCGCTGTAATTAAAATATAACAACTTACCTCAACAGCGGCAGGGCATGATCTCAACATTCCAAGACCCATCGCATGCATAACTCCTAAATTGTAATAAGCTAGCACGTGACCTGATTGTGAAGCTAAATTGAAATATTTCACTGCCAATTTGAAATCAGTTTTCACTCCATCTCCAGCTGAAATGCAACGGCTCTATTTGGCTGTTCTGTGATATTTTCATTAAAAATTACTTATATACATGTTTCCTAGTTGCAGTTGCCCGTCTACCCACCCCTGATCTGAGGCTTGAGTAAAATAATTAAGGGCCTTTGAGGTGTCTTTGGGGACACCCTTCCCATGTAAGTACATTAATCCCAAGCCAGTTTGACCAATTGGATTGCCCATTTCCGCTGCTTTTTTAAAGTACTAAGTAGATCAGCAGTTAGTATCTAAGATATTCAAATTAAATAGAGCTAACCTTGAAAGCCGTTTCATTATCAGCTTTTGTGTATTCGCTACCTTCTAAATATATTTTCCCCAAAAATGCATAGCCAATGGCATTCCCAGCATTTGCCGCTTGTGTAAAATATTCTAATGCTCTTTGGTGATCTGGAGGTGTAGTACGACCTCCTTGATAATAAAGTTGTCCAAGACCGACCTATTCAGTGTAAAAACTTTTTATATCTTGCCACAAAGCGCCAAACTCTTACTTCTAAGAAAAATACTACTTACTGCTGACTGAACATCTCCTTTATCCGCCATAAGTTGATAATATTCGACCAAATCACTTTCAGCCTGTCCAGGATTTTCTATTTCATCTAAAAGTCGGACGCGATGTATTGCAGGGCCTCCGGCAAAAGTTATTTTAGATGCCACTTTTTTCGCTACTTTTCGATAATATTCCAATGCCTTCTCGCAGCTACTAGGAACTGTTAAACCAGAAGAGTATCTGTACCCTAACGCCATTTGAGCCCACGTATTATCACCCAAAGCTGCAATAGAGTAATGGACTAATGCTTTTGGTTGGCTCACATTGACGCCAATCCCCGCAGAATATAGGAATGCAAGACCCTGCAGTATTTATAAAATGCATAAAACATTACAAACATAATTAATGGGAATTATTCTTTATACATACCGCATGAGCTTCCGGAATGCCTTCTTCAGCTAATTCTACAAAAGTGTCTTTGGCATATGAAATATCCAATTCTACATAATGTCCCAGTAAATGTGCCCATGCCAATTCAGCCCTGGCTCTTTTGTGACCCATGCCGGAAGCTTTTCGTAAAATTGTATATGCCACAGATTTATCCGCACTTGTTTTATTGAAAATATTTAATGCAGCTTCATACAAGTTTTGAGCTAGAAGAAAAATGAAAAATGTTCATCTATTTTAATACGCTTTTATTTCTTAAATAACTTTAAAACTATTTATTTTAAAATTATAAGAAATATATATATATTTGAAGCAATATAAAAAATATATTTCATTTGCCCCACAAAAGTGACCCCCATATTCAAAATTCATTTATTTATGTTACACGTGCGTGTTTGGGTCACAAAAATTCATGTGTATCAAATTTGCATATAATAGGGCAAAGGCCCACTAATCTTACCTTCAATTTCAGATTTCGATAACTCCCGTTTCTTGTAATAATTCCTCATACTCTCTATTTCCTCTATAGTGTCACTTATCTCCTTAATAGCCATTCCGCGAGTTTCAATATCTTTAGATTTTCGTTGGATGGCTAATTCCACATGCTTCCTTATAAAATCTCTTTCTTCTTCAGTAAATTTAGACGATTTTCTATCTGTTGACTTGTCACTTTCAGATGTGTCGTGTGTATCCGTTTGGGGCTCTCCATCTAGAGGTCCTTGCAATTCTGCAAAAGCTTGATATTCTAATATCACGAAGATGATAAATGCACATATCCATTTTATTTCTGTTCGTCCTAAAGCCATTCTTACTGAGTGAACACACTGATACCATTAATGAGATCTTTCCTTAACTGCACAACAAAATCCGTAAAACATACGTGTCCTTTTTCTTACACGAAAACAAACAGTAAATTAAGCAGACTGGACCTTATTTCCAACCGCTTTAATTAATAGGTTAGCTTAAACGTTTAAAGATCCTTAATATTATAATTACGGAGTGGAATCATGGTAAATTATTTCAAAACATAACAAATATCTCAAAATTTCCATTTCTTTTCTGCCACTCTTGCAGAAATGTCACTCTAGCCACCGCTAACCAAAGTATGTACAACTCTGTTCGACATATGATTAGAACAAGTCCTGGTCTGACCAGTTCTACTCCCAAGTGTTTAATATAAGTTCTGAACTTGCACAAACCTGAGTTCAGAACTTACGCCCGTTTCTTGGTGGAGTAAGATTTTGGCAGGCGATGACATTTCCAGATTTTGTTGTCTTATCTAGTAACTTGAACTTTTATCCGCTCGAACAATTTATCTTACTTACACATTACAGAGCGGTTTACTCCATCTGTCATTAGGGTCTATCCTGTATCACGGTATACAGAATACAAGGTATGCTCGAGGGGAAAAAATGACATTTAGCCGTAACGTCAGCTCGGTAAAATTGTGTGGAAATTTGAAGTAATTTATTAATTAAATAAATAGTTAAGCATAGTTTTCATTTATTTCTTTGCAATAATGTCCCGTTGCACATACTCTAGTATATTTACTCATGACTAATTTTAGAATTTTTCAGGAATATAACCAAAAATTCTTGGCGCAGTGACGTCACTTCGGCAAAAAGGGCGGAAGTAGTGCTCGGGCCAAGCATGCCTTGTATTCTCTATTCTATACCAAAGAAGAAATAATAATTATTTATAATTATTTTATAAATATTATTATTTCTTCTTTACTCTATATCGTGAAACCACACCTTTCAACTTTAGTATTAATTATTCTTTGGATCTAAGCTTCTTTATAAAATTATTTATTCTTCGATTTTGACATATTTTTATTTACAGAGCGAATTCGGCACCATTCAATCCCGGCTTGTTGTTGTAGGGGTGCGTTTAGGATTTTTTTACTAATTTGTTGTTCTCGCGGTATGCTATTATAAATATAAGTAGTTTCCCCCAACGCCAAATTATAAAAAAAATCCCGTGGGTAAAATGAAGGGACTGGGAAATTCCTTGGTGAGTACAGCAACATTACTGTTGACATCCCAGATACTTTTGATTTGCAGCATTTTTATGTTTATTATGCATATTTGATACTGTGCCACGAAGGCTTTTCTGGGTACAGTGGTTTGCATAAGTCTGAATGCATTAAAGAATAGTGCAATGAAATATCTGTTTATGGAATAAAAAATATCTTAGTCCGATTCCCAGCAGCGGAGAGAATCATGCCACGTATTTAAGGGACAGGAAAAGAGATGGGAAAAGAGAGAACCTGAAAGAAAATAAAAAAAAATTAAAAACAAGGAAAATAGGGGGAAAGGGAGGACCCGGTGGCTAAGATCCGCGCTCCCCTACCTGTAAGCGTTGGGGAGAGTCTGTTGGTGTTGACTCCCCCTTTTGAGCCGATGCCCCATCCACCCATGCATCCTGGTGGCCCGGATGATTGATCATGATGCCCTATGAAGTCCTGAAGAGAGAGAAAGTGGACGCCGACATATTGTTTTGTGACCAAGTAGTTCAGGTCGCCGACCGATGCTCTGGTTGTTGTGCTAGGGAAAGCGTGGCCCATTTAATTTTTGATTGTAATAAATTTGATAACATCAGATAGTTATTAGTATATAGTCAGTGCAATAAGTTCATTTTACTACGCAAGAATACAACGGGCGGGACATTTAGTAAAGTTTGATAAAAAGAGTTGAAAATATTTCCACTTTTTAATGTTTGAAAATTTTATAACTCGTGATGAGAATGAATGGAAGAGGATGTTGAGGACTCCCTGAAACGGGTGAAGGGTTCTGTATCAAATACCACTATAACAGGTTTCGTAGGGTTACATGAAAAACGCTGATATTAAGTGGAAAAGTATCCAGAAACATAAATTCCCTCCCCCACAGAAATGGCGCATTTTACCCCTTCCAACTAATGGCTTGTTTTGACGAGATCTTTCACCCTATGAGAGATATGCATATTAAACTGGGGCGACCCGTATATGTGATAAGTCAAAGGCTCCCAGAAATGCTTTCAAATAGCAAGAGATGTACAGAGTTTTGAATTATCTAGACTTCTTGACTACTGACATAGCAAAAATAGGGAACATTTAATTTAGCCGACTGAAATCAAGTAACTATCGCTGACCCATTAAAAATTATAGCCACATTGCAACACCCAATGCCTGGTTATTAGTTTGTTAGCAACGCGGAAAACTAAGTCAGTAGTAGAGGTCGGCAGTAAATTAAGTTTTCGGGAGATAAAAAAATTTTTAGTTACACGTTATAAGGGAAAACCAGTAAATCTTAATCTCCGAACTTTTGATAAACGCTAAATTAAAAGGAACAAAAATTTAATAGGCTTCAGTAGAGCAAGACTATAAAATATTCACGGCATACAACTTTTTTATAAATCTGTACTGAATGAAAATGAAGACAGGCAAAAGAGAGAGAGATGCGCTAGAAATGTTGCTTTATCTTCATTATTCTATTATTTTACTAATAAATGTGTTAAAAATTCCTCATAAAAACTCAGGATTAAGAAGACTTGTGTCTGGAGAATTTTTGTATGCAAGCTCGATTTTATGTTCCTCGAATTTATGTTGCAAAACTAAATATCACACTAAACGGAGTGTCGTTAGTAGAAACGATGAAGATCAAGTTTGTGTTCACGTAGGAATTTTGTACTTTCACTTCTCTAAAATTCTTGCATGACTTGTTCCACCCTGCTGCAAATGTTCGCTGCAGTAAATACCAGATAAATTCGCATAATTCGGTTCCACCGAGTGAAGAACTTGTCTCTGGTAAGAATCAAGGTCGTTATGTCTTTTGTGTGCACCTAGCTCCGTTAAATCAGTTTCAAGAACTGGCTGTGTTTCACCCAGACTAAAATCGTTCATTTCTTCACAACTTTCTCACTCGAAATTTATATCTCTTGTACACTTCGTCGTCAGTCGCAGCCGGTTTGGTCTACACTTGCCGTTCACATTCACTATTCAGTTACTAGATAGACATTATTAGGACAACATTTAGTTGTGGCCAGCATGGTGGTATTTACACGGGTATGTGGCAATTTTTACACAATTTACAGAAAAATTTGAAGGCACATAATTTTAAGTTAATTTTAAATGGCGATCACATTTGAATTTAAAAATTGATTTCTAGGATGAAATATCGCTATACGATCCCAGTTTATTACTGGAATTGGATTTTCACAAGAGCCCAGCAAAATTTAATCCCTTTATTTCGGCTGCAGCACCTGGAGAAACTTGGCTTAAAGTGCGCCCCTTACAGGATGGTGACTATGATCGAGGATTTTTGCAATTACTCTCGCAACTCACATCCGTGGGAGATGTTTCGAGATCACAGTTCCTAAGTAAGTTTAATTTTTATGGTTAAAAACAAAAAAAAACATAATATTGGCTCTTAATTTTAGATAGATTTGCCCAAATGCGAGCTAGCGGCAATTATTTTGTGACTGTAATAGAGGACACCAGAATTAACAAAATTATTGGTGCAGCCTCTTTGGTCCTTGAGCATAAATTTATTCACAACTGCGCAGTGGTGAGTATAATTACTTCAATTTGAATTCATTATAGTTATTATTATTTATTTTAATGGGTTACAGCGAGGTCGTCTGGAAGATGTCGTTGTGAACAACACTTACCGTGGCAAGCAATTGGGGAAATTGTAAGCTTAGACCAATTTCAGTAAGTGTTTTTTTTTTCTTTAATAAGAAATTCCTAGGATTGTCGTTACTGTGACTCTGTTGGCCCAGCATCTTGGTTGTTACAAAATGTCTTTGGACTGTAAAGATAAGTTGATACCTTTTTACGAAACTCTGGGATATGTTTTGGAAAAAGGAAATGCTAATTCGATGACGATTCGCTATGAAGACCCTCCAAAAGTGATCACCAATCCTACAAGCAACACAGCTTCAAACGTAGGGAGCCTTGAGGGGCCATCTTGACAATTAGCCACCAGTGCTGCCATGAAATCCAAACTTTAAAAACAACAAACTTTCCAGTTTTCGAGTACTTGGTTTTCTTTTATTAACATCTAAGTTTAGTACTCGTGTGTAATTATGTTGTTATCGGAATGGTTTGTTTTCTTATTGCGTTTGGATGGTGAAGAAGTGAATTAGAAACATTGAAATATTGCCAACATTTATGAGCAGACACTTCTTCATTGGGTAGCACTGGTACCACGTGAATTGTTTTATTTTTTGTTCTTTATTTACTTAAAGTACTTAATTGTTGTATGTAATAATATCAAAATAAGATAAGCTCCATTTTCAAAGATGTAATATTGTGAAATTTTTAAGAAATAAAAGCGTTTCTAACTATTTGTAGGAGAAATGAATTTATTTTCTTATGATATTAATTCCTTTAGCTTAACCCTACATAAGTAACCATTCGTAGAAATGACGATGCACTCACCCTAGTAGAGTTATAAATTCGTGGACAGCAAAGGAATTCTTTGCCTCGAAAAACAAAGAATGATACCATCGCGGGATCAGTCAACTGCCAGAAAGATGGACACAAACCATTGAACATAATGGACTTTATTTTGAAGATTATTTTATGGGCGGGCGGGCTCCTTTCTCGTAAATTTTATTTATGGGTCAAAACAGTGAATTCGCAATTCTTTCTGCAGTAACGCTTACATTAGTGTTTTAATACATCACTCTCCAGGTCGTCATTTTTACGAATGGTTAGGTACAACGCAACTCCTCGATAATTAGGTTTGTCGGGTTAATTCTTTATTTAAAAAACAACGGTAATTTTAAGCATTGTTGTAAGAAAAGACCAGCTTTAAGTATCAATAGCTTTTCAAGGTCGTCAACAACAAAGCTCAACCGGTAATGCGGTTATAATCCATGAGGTCGTGGACTTAAATTCTACTGACGCGTATCAATGTTCGAGGTTTTTCTACCGACAACAGAACAATTATAGGCGTATTTATTTATATTAAATGAGAAATTTTAATAAATTAAAAACGCTTTGCTTGCATTTTCCACAACTGTAGATAGTTAGATCTGTTGCATTTGATGGTACATTAGTAACACTCACGATATTTTTGCTTTTCCCACGTCTGATGGCTTAATGAATAATGCTCGTATTTTATTGAATATTATGTGCAAAAAAAGTAATGGTTTAAAGATCTGTCTCTGCGCATAGTTTGCTTCCAGAAATCGGAGAATTTCATGAATTTCAAGGCAGGGTTAGTATTAGTTAGTATTAGCATTGTATTTTTGACTTTTTTATTTTTATTTTATTTGATCACTCGTTTGTTTTGTAATTAATATTTCCATTCCCGTGAAAATGTCGAGTTACATTCCAAATAAGTGTCATTCGGGGGAAATTTTTAGTCATCATTTTATTTTAATGAAAAGCGCAGCAGGAACATATCTTTTCCTTAAGGAAATTTATGGTGAGCATTCTCCATCTGAAACCACCTGCAAGGAATGGTTTCGACGTTTTAAAAGCGATGATTTTAATATGGGGAAGGCAAAGAACGAACAGGTCAGTCGAAAATTGTTGAAGATACCGAATTGGAAGAATTATTCGATGAAGATCCACGCCAAACAACACAACACCTTGCAAAAGCATTAAATGTTGATAGGACTACTGTTGAAATGGTATGCGAACAGGGAAATTTGGTACCATATTAATTAAAAGACGCAGACATTGAACGGCGAAAAACGATTTGTAAATTGTTGCTCTAAAAACAAAAAAAGAAAAGGATTGTTGCATCGAATAGTTACTAGTGACGAAAAATTGATCTATTATGATACCCCAAATCGTATATAAATTTATGGAAGACGTGGTGAACGTGGTGTCACCAAAACGAAATATTCATGTCAACAAGGTAATGTTCTGCACTTGGTGAGATCAGAAGGGTGTGTTGCACCATGAACTGTTGAAAACAAATGAAACTGTCACATGAAATTATCCTACAAGATGACAATGCAAGAACACATATTGATGTACCTGTTAAAAACTACTTGGAAGGCCATAACTGGGAAGTTCTACCACACCCGCCGTATTTTCCATTGCTCCATCAGATTACCACTTGTTCCGATCGATGAGCAATGTTCTAAACGAACAGGGGTTTAGCAATTTTGAAAAAGTCGAAAAATAGGTACTGAAATGGATTGCTTTAAAAGATGAGGAATTTTTTCGACGCGGAATTCGTATTTTGCCTGAAAGATTGAAAAAAGTTGTGGCTTTTGATGGGCAATACTATGAATAAAGAAATAATTTTTTTTTTCTAAACAAAAAAATTACTTATTTTTCTTTAGAAAAAATTTACTTGGAATAGTGATTTTAAATTATCGACAAGCCTGGCACTTTAATGACCTGATCTTGAAAGCGTTTTTTTCTGTTTGCTGTTGTTAGCAATAGCATTCCATACATGCCCACTTTTAAATTTTTTGTGTAACTATAAATAACGACACAGACTGCACAACAACAAAAAAAACACGAAAATGTCATCATTTTAGATTTATTTGCAGTCTTAAGTAAAAATCTAAACATTCATAAGTTCCAGCCGTACTTCTTGACGAGTTGTAAAAAATAAGTTAAAATAGAGTGAAACAGATTAGGTATAATTAACATCAGTGCTCGATTTATAATGTTCTTTTATTAATAGGATATTCACTTTAGGTTGAATTCAAAAATTCGACATCACATTTATGAAAAGTAGAAAAAAGAGTTTCCCCCTTTATAGTTTCTTTTCTCTAATTGGTAATTTATAGGAAAAATCTCTTACACCAATTTCATGCAAAATTTACGAATTTCTCTTATATATATTAAAATTACAATTAATCGCACTCATTCGCAATTGGATGATTTCTCTCAATTTGGTTAACTTTTTACAATTATATGGAAAAGGCCATGTTTTAAAAAATTTTCGACTTTGTTTAAAATTCTCATTTTATATTTATTACAAATTACTTTCTATTATCCAATGCAAGATATGGCTATGTGGCAAAGTCTTTTAGCAATCCAGCCAGAAGAGATGTCTAGCTAGAGGACAAACGAAATAAAATTTCCAGAATTTCGTTGAATATTTATAAAATTTTTGGTGAGAATCGTAAAGTAGAATGTAACAACGGGTTGAAATATTCAAAATTTACACATTCTCCAAGACCATGCCATCGAAAATAATTGATTAACTCCTCCCACGAGCCACGTGAACTATACTCTCCTAACAAAGTTTACAAGACGGCGAAACACGCATAAATATCTTCGTAAACGACATTCACTAAAACACAAAATTGTGAAAAGACATTGCTACCCAGTGTAACTGGGGTCAACATGTACTTAATCTTTTATCTTCGCCTTAAAATCAATTTTACACTAATAACTTTAGCATTCAGGAAATATGTGATAATTGATCCTAAAAAAGTTAAAAATTTACAAACATAAAACTGCTATTGATTGAATTTTAAAGCTTTTTGGCGCCCAATTTCATTGGACCTCGCTGCGCTCGGCGAGTTTCTAGTTCACGTTGTCGTTGCAATTTTTTCTCTTCTCGTTTTCGTTTTGCTTCATCCAATTTTGGATTCCCTGGTAAGACACAGCAAAAAAAAACAAAACAAAAAATGTATCCAGAATGCCCAAAAGGATAAAATATAATAATTACCTGTTAAGGGTTCGTCTATGGGCTCGAATTCTCCATCTGCCCACGAATCGCTATTCCAATTTGCGTTTGTATTGTTGATAGTTCCATCATTAACTTCATGGACTTCGTTAATTTCATTAACCGGACTAACGTTATTGCAGTTTGTGTTTATGTTTGGAAGGTCATTAGGCCGAGTGTTTTCTTTCATCTCTTGGCGTTCTTGTTCCTGTTCTTCGTTCTAAAACAATCAGAAAATCATCATAAAATATTTTATAAAATCAGAAAAACAATAAAAAGTTAATTTCTTCAACACAAAACAGTTTTTCAGTGGCTACATTTTGTATTAAATAACAAGCTAAGATTTAAGCTATATCCATGCTGAGAAGATCATTCTTACCGTCAGGCTGGAACATTTTTAATCTTTAAATGCTAACAATTTTTCGCCAGTAAATTCCATCCCTAAATTTCGTTATAGTCACAGAGGGGATTAACCCATCAACAGCCATTGTGGTAGCAACTATCGTGACAACACAGCTCTTTTCGAGTAAGCACAAATGGAACGGGCTAAGTGGAGCAAATTTTATACCGATCAAATTCCCTTGGCGTCGCGCAATCTGTAATGCAAAAGTCACAGCGCAGCGTCAAGAGGAAAGTAGAACAGCATATTTCAAACGGCAACGAGAGAAGTGTCAAGCAAATTAAAACTTTGTAATTCTGTGAGTCGTGATCTACACCACTCCAACTCTAAAGAATACGCCGCTTTGGAGAAAAGTGAAGGAGAGACCGAGAAGAAAGGTGGAAGATTTTGTTTATAAAAGGAGCGAATTCAAGTAAACCCGATATTTCATTCCGATACTAGGAGCCGAAACCGCCGACAGACGGAAGTAGGTAGGTAGGTGCAAGGACAAGGAGCTGTGATTCAGCGCGCAGAGGGCGACACCTGCACTACGTTACGTGTTGGATAGATCCCTCAAATCGCAGGGGAGAGACCAAATGCAGTCGGAGCATTCATGCTATATTTTTTTAAAAATCTGTAAAGTATCGAAAAGGAAAAAGTAAAGGTGTTTTCATTGAGGTTCAGGTTGCATGAGCATGTGACGCCCATGAATGAGAATTTAACTTTGTGACTTTCATAGTCATTTGCTCCAATTGCGTACGCAGATATTAGGAAACTTTTGAACGCAATTCGCCATGCGTATCATAAACGTAAATATCGGGAGCTAATTAATTGATAATAGCGCAAATTCTATACATGTATAGTAATGCATAGAAGTATAGAAGTACAAAAAGATGGGAAGTTGATAGCACTAAATAGCTTTTTAGCTTCTTTCTTGTTATCAGTAGAGTAATTAGTTCTGATCTTCTGCACAGTCACGCATGTTTTCTGCACAAAACTTGTAGGCATAAGGACAATTTTGCTATGGTCATTTGTGCAGATTGCATTCTTTTGAAAATATCTTAAGTGAATTTATTGAGAATGGAAATAATGAATAGTTTCCTGACGCATATTTGGATACATCAGACCAATTGCTCCTATTTTAAAGGAGCATTATATGATAACAACTAAAAGATACTTACTGGCTCTTCCTCTAAACTTCCCCATTCTTCATCCCATCCATCCCTAATATCCGCTAAACCACTCGGTGCACTAAGTTGACCATTGTTTGAAGTTCCCGCAAGAGGACTGCTCGGGTCTTGCGAAGTCTGTACGAATAATATTTTAGGTGTCATTTATAATTATCTTTGATTAAGTTATCCTACGCTTACATCCATTTCACCCCAATTTTCATTGTCCCAGTTATCTGCCCCATAATCACTAGCTGAGGCAGAAGTGTCATTACTTTCGTGCTCTAACGAAGTCATTGAAGTAACACTCGATGTAGTTGTTGATAAACTGCTACTTGATGGTTGCTCTAGAAAAGATACATGTGCAAATTAATAAAGTAAATAAAATAATTTACCTAGCGAAGCCGGTTTAGATAAATTACGTCCAGTTAGTGGTGGTCGAGGTCTAGATGAATCACTTTGGCTCCTATAGAATTTAGCCGTTACAGCCGTAACAGCCCAACCAGCCCACGTTGCTGCTGCATTTCCTATTGATGGTGTTGCTGTATTAACATCAGCCTCTGAAATGATTGGAATTATTATTCCATTATCAATCAATCCCTACCGACAGATCTCTTACCCATTGTTTCCCTCAAACTTGGATCTTCTGAAACTTTCTCTAATTTACCTAGAAAACCTCTAATTGTTTTAAATGCAGGATCGCGAACTGATTTTTCAGGATCAACGGTTAAGGAGCACAGTGCAGGTAAAACACGATTTGCAACCTCACTGAAACAAATCGAAATAAAATACTCCTAATTGTAAAAATGAATTGTTTACGCTTACCTCAAAAGAAAATATTGCTGCGTTGCAGCAAGTGCTAAAATTCCCGCAACTCTTGCTGGCGGAAATGGGTCACGCATTGCTCTTATAAAGGCTGATACTAAAACTCTTTGTCGAACCTGGCGAAATTTATATATTTGCAAAAGAGGTCGTGTTTAGAAAATATTTATGTTTACTTGTGGATGCAAATGTGGTGCAATTTTTCCTAAACACACAGTCGTATTGGTTCGTATTCCACCCTGGTCATCTCTGGCTTGCAGTCTAGCGAAATGTCTCAATACTTCAACGTTTAGGTTATTATAATTTAATTTTGGAGCCAAATGAATTATCGACTAAAATTTAGAGGAAAGAATAGCACACAAACAAAGAAATAAAAGTGAAAAGTTATACTTTAACCGTTTGCTCTCTAATGGTTGGATTTGTATCCAGAAAACCATGCGCGACTTGTGGAAAAATCTGTTCATTAACCACTTGTGGCTGCAGATGTGCTATAAATAACTCTAACTGCTGCAATAACCTAGACCTAGTCACTCGATCTGTGGAAGCAAACAACTTGACAACACAAGGTACAATGCGCTTTTGATATTCTGCTTCATCTAACAACCGTCCTAACTGTAAAGTAAGTACATACAAAATAAATATATTTGCTGTCGTAAAAATTTTAAGATCTCAGCAATCGGCAAATATTAAAATCAAGTCTTATAAGTGAGGCGTTTTGAATCTAAGTTGATCAATTGTGAAACAGGGATGGTCTTTTCCTGAACCGGGCTGTAGTTTTTTCGCCAGAGTAGCTCCCAAAGGCAATTATCTAAGGTCTACCCGTTTGTCTACAAGATATACACCGAAGGTTATGTGAATAGAGGGCTGATTAGTTACTAATACGAAACTCCAGGTGTCAGACACCTTTTGGTTTAAATTTAGTTTCCTCGCGTTATTGCAGGTAATTTTACTGTCTTTTCCCCAGATATTTGTGGGTAAATTAGAAAATGATGCTATCAGAACTTTAGTAGACGAGGACGGTTGGTATTCAAATAATTTTATTTAAAAAAAAATCAGATGATTAGATCTATTTTTTCAAAGAGCAACAAATATTTACAAAAATTGCTTAGCATTTAGCAAAAGTATAGTAAAATCAGAAAATGCATCGAATTTGGATGTAGAGCAATTTTTTGCTCCACTCGACACATTTAACACAATAACACAGCACTGCGGCTGAATGCAAAATAATTTTGGTGAATATGGGATGACATGAATACGCATAAATCAGGAATTGTATAAAATCCAAGAGAATAAGATGATTGAGACACTTTTCAACCATGCATACCCAAACATCTCTGAGGTTTCAAATCAATGCTACAACAAACTATACGATGCATTTCACTAATTCGTAAACAAAAATTATGCCAGAATTTAAAGTGTTAAAGAGCTATCAGGAAGCTGTGCTCATTCGCAGATAAGTAATAAAATTAGACACTCGAATACGTCTTAAATGTAGCCTCTGGATGAAAATTTAAATATAATTTTACCGATTGCTGACTTCTTCGAAAATCACTTTAAAAGTTTATTGAATGCCTTTCTATTCTTACCTTAAACATAGGAGCTAACACCGCTGAGCCTGCATCACCATATTCATAAGCCGTTATCAATTGCGGAAGTATTTTGTGTCTTAAAAAAAAGAGATTATCACAAGAGACAGATTTTTAAAACATCACATTCTTACTTGCACACGTTTTCAGGAAAATTATCTAAATGTATAACAAGCTGGCTAAAAAATCTGTTTTTCTCTGCTTTATCTTTGATTTGAATTTCCTCAAGAAAGAGGAGAGAGTCCACTAAATCGTTTTTGAAGAATCCTCCCGGCTTTCGACATCTTGTTATAATATCTGCAGGATTTGGTCGATTTGTTGGAGATGCGCCCACTAATTCGCAATAAAGTGGTGTAAGAGATTTTGGAATTGAGTCTAACTCCTTGAGACTACTTCGGATCTTCAAGGGCCCATTAAAAGATTCCCAAACTAAACATCCAAGACCCCACATGTCTGATGAGCTGGAGATGATAGATTGCAGGTAGAATTTAAACAAACATATAAATAAATACCATTTTGTAGCTAATTTTAATTTTGATTGGTCGTTCTTTTCGGGAGGATCATACACTTCTAAGGCTGGTGGTATTTTAATAGGCGGAGCTGGATTCCCATCAACAGGTGCCACATATTCGAGACTTCCAAGTTTCCACTCTCCAGATGAGTTAACAAATACTGACCACACGCAAACATTGTTATGCCTCAAATTCCCATCGTTGTTTAAGAACGAAAGTGCTCTCTGTAAAGTCAATTGGTAAGTGGGAAAAACAATTATATTTATTACTAGTCAACAGTTATCTGAAATATCCCCCATGCAAGATACAAGTCTTTTTGTGGTCCATCTGTTGCCAATTTCGATACATGCGTCCCAAGAGGCTCTACAGCTTCTGTGGCAACGTACAAAACCTTATCTGTCTCCAAGCTGTCAAGGAACTGCAGAATGCTGGGATGCCTCAAGGTTTTTAGCCGTTTTAACGATGCTTTTGCTAGCTCGAATTTGGCTTCCGATCCATTCTTTATGTCATAAACAAAAACCGATACCTCGTCATTTGTGCTCTTTCTTTTTGCCTTATGCAAGTTCCAGATTGAGCGGTTTTCAAAACCAGGCACTTGTTCACCAATCTCATATGGAAACTCTTTGGATGAGTCGCGCGAAAAGAACGACCACATAATGTGTTTAGCCCGTCTGGTAAGTATTTTTGAGGTATTTTTTTCAACTTTTCACGTAAACAATTCCTTCGGTTGCAGTTTATTTGTCGTTGGACAAATGTTCGCAGATGTAGTCATGAGTTGGGTAACCTAACCACTCTTCCACATTCAGCAACAACTACATTACATATAATCCCATGAAATTTTTATATTGTACGCTCAAAATAAATAGAAATGCTTTGAAAGTGAAATTTCCGACGTACACAGAGGTGAGCAAAAATTCTTGTCAAAGGTGATGTTGACCAAATTCCCGAAAACCGAAATCCAAAACGTCATTCGCCTGAAACTGCCCGAAAATTGACAGCTGATTTATGTTTTGGAATAGAAGAATAGTATTGTAGTAAATGTTGGTTTCTTGATCGAATAGAATACCCTGCAAATAAAATGCTTGAAAAAAATCCGACTTCAGGCGTCCGCCTCCGATTTTTTTTAAATTTTATAGTTATAGAGGACTGAAACATAAGCGGCACATATTTTTCTTATTTGCTGTGAAACGGTTTAAGATGCTGAAATGAGCAAAAATTACCAAAACTGTATTTTGTCGCTCGCTATGGGATTGATTTTTATAATTCAAACTGCATTTGATAGAAAACACTCCAAGCTAAGAAAATCACTTACTTCTCCCTTGGGGCAAATAACAAAACAAACTATTGCAAACACTGCTAATATTTAGAGAATTATTTCACCTTACAAGTACCATGAAGAGCAGTGTTGATACTTGGATGGCAGGGTAAGGTACTCCAGAGTGCTTCAAGTTCTTGAAGTTCTTGATTAGTGCCGAAACTTTCAAGATCGTGGTTTCTGAAGAGGCGAAGTAGTTGAGACGGTTAGAACCTTCAAAGGTTGAGTTTAACCATTGCAGGCAGTCCGTAACAGTCGTAACATTAGCAATTCGTTTGCAGTAGCACATTAACATTTCGGCAATTGGCTTAGGTTGATTTGGACATAGAAGTGATGTATGCATACATAAAACCACATTTTCTTTGGAGCAAAAATATAAATATCTTTGAAAAGATTTAAAGCCAAAAATAAACATAAGTAATATCTTTTCCAGACCCAGACTCATTCTTGTGATCGATCTACAGTGCCTTTCTAATTGCATTCATTTCAGAAAATAATTATGATTTTGATGTCCTAATTTCATCATTAATAATAATGAGTTTCCCTTCTAGCCCAGAAGGCGTACTTCTTAGCTAGGAACCAGGAAATATTTACCCATCTCCGCATTACGCTTTCACATATTTTTCAAAAAAAATTCCTTAAGATTGGTCTCCCCGACAAGCATGCCAGACATGTAATTGTTAGTAGAATCAGACCATCCATAAGGACAAAAGAAGTAGCCAAAATTAGTGTAGTAGTACCAATGAATAAAATTGAGTTTCTTTTCAAGCCCAGAAGGCGCACTTCTCAGTAGGAAGCCAAGAACGATTTACCTATACCTAAAAAATGAATGTTTCATTTTTTACCTATTACCTATAAAATGAAGTTAAGAAGTCAAAAGCTGGTGAATAAAAACAATCAGGCCTATTCTGAATTCCGACGGAATCAATTTCGAACGGAAATGCCATGCTTTTCTAATGGGATTTCGTTCGAATTCTCGTTCCGTCGGAATTAAGAATAAGGCTGAATATCAGCAACCAGCTTCTCCAAAGAGACTAGGCCAATAAGATCAAGCCGTTTGCAACAAGGTGGAAGGATCAAAAAAGGTCGCTCCAAAGGAGATCTCTAAGCACAAATCTAATGAAACTGCGCTGGACCGACTCGATACGGCCGACGTGAAGTCCATAGAAATGATTCCAAACAAGGGATGCGTATTAATGTAGTGATTTAACGAACGAGTTATACAAACTTAAAGAAACCTGAAGGTTATCGAACTTCTTGGACCAGCGCTTAATGAAACCAAGCATGGAATTATTCCTAGAAACAGTAAAATTAATATGGGAAACAAAATCAAGCTTTGAAATTAGCTTTACGCCAAGGTCATTAACTGATTGCACACGAGGAATGCTGCCAATACCAAATATGTATCCACACCAAAAATATTTAGGTCCTCCTGAAGAGAAACATAGTCACTGATATCAATGATAATGGAGAATATCTCCATGTCGTCAGCATAACAAACACAGGAATGTCTCAAAAGACGTACAATTGAATTGAATCCGTGGAATATCTCGAAAGGTTAAGGTTTTGAGAAAAAATTCCACTTAACCATTATTATTTCGACTTTAATTACTCCCAAAGTTTGAAAGATATTCCACCGTCCCCTTCCGTTTTTTTTGTACTCTTTTGGAATGCTCAAAAATATCTCTCATACAGACAAATAAACTACTTATTCATTAATGGAGAAGAAAAAGTCGTTTTAACACCTGTTCGTTTGCCTCTCCACGTAATAATAAATTCGAGGGTTCTTTGAAATTTTTAATCCGTTAAGTTTGTAAACTCAACTTCGCAAATGGGCAAACACTTTATGCAAAATTGTTCAATACAAAAGTTACTAAAAGCATTCCAAATACGAGTATTATTTTAATGCAAAATGAATCTTCATTTATTTATTTATGACGATATATATTTGTTTTTATGAAGGCGTTTCGCTCGCATTGGTGTAATGCTAAAAAGAGTGTCCACATTTACTACATACTTATACTTTCATTCTTCCCTACATCTAAGGTATAGATGTAATATAATTGGTCTAAACCATTTAAAGCTCATATACTTGTTTCTAAAACTGTATACCACCCATACCCATGCCGGAGACAAGCGGGCTGAGGCGTACGTCTGTAGACTTCGGTTCTCTGGGCGCGGATACCAAGGTCTGAGCCAGTTCTGCTGACGAGAATTGTACTTTCGAAGCCACTAGGATGTTGCACAGTAATCATTTTCATGCAAAAAATTTGTAGCTTACTTGTAACCAAAGAATAAATAATACTAACAAAGAAGCGGCACAGAACGAATTGGAAAATATTACAGTTATAAATTGACCTGCAAGGAAATGTATTTCAAGGCCAAAGGGATATTTTTGAGGCTTTATTTGGAATGAATTCTCTTACTACATCTGCTCGCTGGTATTATTCTAGCTACAGTGTTATCCTTGTCTTGCCACGGACAGCGAGCCATTTGTGCATTTTTTATAAAATCCATTACGCTTTTTTTTTGCTGTGCAATGTCGCTTTTACCTTATGTAATAACCAAAGTCATTGTATTGTTTCTGAATATATTAATGAAGGAAAAACACCTCAGGCACGTAATGTAGCTCACTGCGTTGTGGTGTAACCTCTTGATCTACACGGAAAATGTTTTTAACACGAAAAAAAATGCATTAAAAAGTGCAAATCAACTTTTCCTCACTTGTAACGATATCATCAGGTGTCCTCCAGCAAATATATTCTGCTTCATGCATCTATAATAATTACCTTGAGCTTTCTTGTTACACAGATTTTTTAATTGTTTGTTAATCTGCGGAGTAAACAGCAATTAGTGGAACATTTATTAATAATGTTTTAATAAAGGTAAGGCACGTGGGAATTTGGGGCATTTTTTCAAATTCAATGTAGGTACTCGCAATTTAATTAACGCAATTGAAATGACCGACTCGACATTGAAGTGCTTTTGTCGAATATATTACCTGGAAGTTGGATCCTTTCAGCGGACTCACTTAAGAAATCTTTAAAATAGTATATTTCGCGCAACGTAATAAGTGCGCAGAAATTCCTAGAGGCTGAAGCTCTTTGCAGCCCGCGGTAATTTATTTAACAACGTCTCAATTTGCATTTACAAACAGCCAGCCTGAAAACAACTGCACTCTTTCCAAATGACAATTGGCGCAATCAAGTGCGAATACTAAATAGGACATTGAAAGCGAGGGAACCAGTCGTTCCCGGGAAGTTTCAAGTGTTTAGAACAAGTCGGGCTTGAGACTTGAAAGTTGAGACCTCAAAATCTCGGGTCGTGAATCAAAGTTCACTACGTCACGGTGTGGTCTGTAGTGTTGTCGCGAAAAGCGATAGCGTGGATGACTCACGGCAAATTTGTAACAATCGCCCGCGAGCAGGAGATGAGGAATTTCAACAATTTCCGGATACGCGCGAAGCAAGTGTTTGTTGAAACTCACCCGTCTCGGAGTTTGCCGATTTTTTCATTTATTTAATCCGTTTTGAACGGCGGTCGCGATAAGATTATTTGCGTGGCGTGGATTCATTTTCAAGGTGTAAAAGTGACATGAACGTCCCTGTTTTCTACTACGAGTGACTTAGTACTAATTTAATCGACCGGTCTGATCGATAGCCGCGAAAATTGTGTAATAAAACTGAAGGTGAGTGCGCGTTGAGAATTGTGAATTGTGAATGAAAATGGACCACAATTACTATGATGCTTGTTATAACATTGGCCGTAATGCTGCCTTGCTAGAGCCGAGCTCACGGGATAAATTCCAAATACATCATTATGACGCCAATAGGGTGAGTAACAGAGGTTTACCATTCAGGTTTAGTGTGCATCATCAAGGAGTAATATATGACACACACCTTGTTTGGCATACACACCGATTATGAGAGGTAACGGTTCAGTTTATAGGTTTTTTTTCCCTAGTGTTTCTTTTATATTTATAGACCATTTGAGCTGTTTTGTTTGTTTTTTTTTCTTGAAACAACCAAATTTTGCTTTAGTTGGTTTTTTAGTACTACTTCAATAAAAAGTAACGTTGTTTACGTGCGTTATACATACTAGAATTATAGTTATATGAAAGTTATTCGGATGCTCTTCGTGGTTTTATCGTTTTAGAGCATATCAGTGACTTTACAGTATACATAATAGACTACAGTATAAAACTAATAGTTAAAGATGTTTTGTGTTTTTTTTTTTACAAAAGTAGAGCTGATGTGTATACTATAACACGAAAACATAGCCTGTGTGCGAAATGCGGCTAAATTTGACTAAATTAGCTTGGAAACTTCTTGTACTGTACTAGAAAGCAAATTAACTGACTTTTTGTGCGAATTAAGATCTTATTATAAATGTTGACATTTGAGATTGCCATTTATTTATGTAAAGGAAGCATCTTCTTTTGTATCTGATATTTACGTATTTTACGTTACATAATTTCGTCAAGAAGAATTTTAAAATTATCTGAGTAGCTGTAAAATTCATATTGAGTTAAGGTGAATTTAGTCTCAAATTGTTTATATATTTTGAAAACAATTTCGCTTTGCATTTTGAGACAATTTGATATTTTTTCATATTAATTTGCATGAAATTACAGAATGTTGCCGTAGTGTGGTGTGCACTCTTCCTCAATACAACCATGAAAGTTAGGTTATGTCAACTTTAGCTCGTGAGATCCCGAATCTGCATTATCGGCATCTTAATAGAAATTTAGTCATTTAGCCACATTTCGCATTGTATTGAAATAATTGCGACCGGTGTGAAATAAACTAAAACTTTAAAAACATCAATTAATTTTGTTAAAATTTGTTTATTTGAAAGTCCTTGCATAGATAGAGATAATTTGAATTTTTAATAAGAGTCCCTACTCATATCGCCGAAATGCAATTAGGTCATTAATATTATAAAGCGATATAATTATATCTCGTTGTAAATAGAAAAACAGATCGGTCGCTCTGTAGGTTACAGGTTAAAATTCAGCAATGACCTCAGTGATTTAATCTATTTGGATTAGATGTTTGGGAAAAGTTTTAGGAACACTTTTTTTAACGGACAACCAAATGAAAAAGTAAAAATATTTTATACATATTAAGAAGTGCTTTTGCGTTAGAAGCTCGAAAAATTGGTGTGAATTGGGCTCTAATTTCTAATGAATTTAAAATTCTATAAACTTACGTTTTTTACATCATTTATAATACTTTTGCGTATTAAAAACCGAATAAAATTACAAGAGCTTAAGATCGGAGTCGCACATGCGTACAAGGTGCTCCCGGCACAGTGATGCCAACTTTTCGCTGTGAAATTACCGGAAATTAAGGTTGAAACTTCCGTGTTTATTTGTAAATTTCAGTATTGTGCCTTTTCTTCGAAGAGAGTTAAGAGACAAAGACTCAAATATCAAAAAAGTAATAAAAAATATACGTATTTATTTCATAAATTTAACAGAAAACTTCGACAAAATCATAAAGCTTGCGTCTCCCACGCACATATATGTAGTTCATTTAATTTCATATTAATTTTCGAATTCATTTTAATCTGCTTGTAAAAGTAAATATTGTAAAGTAAATATTTAAAGGTCATTCACGTAGAAATGGCCCCTGCCGCGCCAGTTCGTTCGTCTTTCTTGTGCTTAAAGTACAAATGAATTTAAAATATTCATAGTACTTGTAAATTGCTGATAGTATTAAAGGTATTAATTACTTCTTATATGGTAGTACGCGTAAGAAATGCAATTTTCATCTAAAAACAAGTTTAGCCAATCCTAAATTTCCCTCGATCATTGCTCCCATCCCATCTATTCTGCAAAAGTTTCGAAATAACAAAATATAAAAGAAAACGAAATTGTTTGTGGTTACAAGTTTTAGAGCTCAGAACTATCGAAAATTGTCTATATTCCAGCATAACAGGATAAAAATTTAACAACTTTCCCAGTGTTTGGAATATTTTTTAGATCTCCATTTCTGATATGCTATCAAGAAGTTAATTCTTTGAATTCAATTCTTTATATTTGTCTCCGAAAATTACTGCTATGCATTTCTTACAATTATAACAGCATTACTATTTATTTAGCGAGTTTCACTGGACCTCAAGTTTGAAAAATCGTTGAAGGCTTATTTAAAATATGCAGTCTATCATTATTATGTTTTTTATTATTGTTTTGCGGTTAATTTTATTACTTATCAAATATTTATAGGCTAAAGGCCTTAATTAAATGAAAAAAATAAACGATAGTAAAATAATTTGGCAAAAAAATACATGTTTTGGTGTATAATTATGAAAAATTACGCACAATATTTTCAAGTGCACAAAGCTATCACAATTGCCGCCTATAATCATAAACATTGAAAATGCGATTCACTCAGCAGTCAGAGCACATCCAAGCCGTCGTATAATTTAATGAAATTTATTGCTAACATTCTATCATACTATCATGTGCTCCTAGCTAACGAAGTCGCTCCATACTTCTCCTAAGATCAAGCTTTAGTGTATACTCGTATATGCTGCAGACATGATTCGCTAAATTAAAAGTGACGATCACATGACTCATCCATTCAAGTGATAACAATATTTGCGTGTACCAAGAAATGAAAGCAACTACTGATATCACAGCTACATGGCTGGTTCGCTTCGTTTCTCGGAAAAATAGTGTACATATTTATATCTGGGTTTTTCAGCGTGTCGTAACTGATTAAAATAGAGCTCAGTTTTTCGAGCCAGTTTGGAGCATGCTAATTTGAATTTCAGACAACATGCATCACGCATTCAATTGATGCGATTGTTTGAATATACACCAGTTGTAGTTGCATTCCTATGGCATTTTGCAGGCTTTTTAGGTAAACTAATAGGTTTTCCTTCAACAATTTTTAGTGATACCTTTCCACTTTATAGCTTTCAGTCATAACAGTTAAAGGAAGGTGAGAGCTTAAATTTTTCTGAACAAGTTTTCATTGCATTCAAGAAATAAAATCCACGATTTTAGAAGTATTTCGGAAAAGTGTTGTTTGGATGTTATTTTAGTGTCTGAAATATGCCTTAATTGCGATCATTCAGATGTGCTTCTTAATATTCCAGGATATTATGTACATTTTAAAGCAAGATCGTCTCGTTGTAGTGGAGTAGCAGTATATGTCAGAATTGGTCTTAGGGTTAATGTGATCTATCCTCTTTTGGTAGTAATACAGAATTTACAGAATATACATATTTTGAACTGTTGGTTGGTTGGTTGCGGGTCTAAAAGTCCTACTAAACTGCGTTTATATTCCACCAAATTGTAATAACTGGTCCACTCTAGAGGAAAACTTTTGCGAATATTGCCCACAATATAGTAACACAATAATCAGCAGCGACTTTACATGTTACAAATGAATTCGAAAAGTCGTAAACTTGATAAGATTTTCTCACTAAATGATCTTCATTACATTACTCATCATTACATACTCTTCTCTGATAGTTCTGGCTCTTTGCTTGGCTTGTTTGCTACTGCTCAAAAAGACCTTGACTTTATTTTCCTCACATACGATATGCAAATACATATAGAGATACTAGCTGCGTTTTTTTGGCAGTATAGTACAGAAGCTGTGTTTTTTTGCACAAGATCCATACAGATCTCAAGATCGGGATCTCACTTAGGCACGTAACTGCAACAACAACACAAGATCCCGACCTTTATACAGATCTTGTATCTGGATCTTTAAAGATCTGGAAATTAGTACTCATTTTCATATGTAGGTGCATTATTCTAGTCTTAGAAGTTGGTACAACTTCTTGTCAAACTCAAAGAGTGGTCTTAAAAGTGAGCAGGCATGTATAATACAAGATTGTAAGGAATAAAAAAACAAGTAAAATTTACGCGTATGAAATATTGCAACTTATTACCTACAGCATAATAAACTAACACCTTACATTTACCAGCTACCAACTTGATAATGATTATCGGTACTGCCAACGTATAAAACTAGTTCCAATAAGATCCCGATCGTTTTTTTTGCCTACAGATCTGGATCTTGTAGCAAAAAAACGCAGCTAGAGTTGTTAACTGGGTTAAATTAACTTATTTGTGTTCTACGTAAAAAGAGATGGTGCTTATTGAAAGCTTTTGTGTCTAAAAGTGGGTTTTGCTTATCATAGCAATTAAAATAAACAGAAATGCGGGCAAAACTGATTTTAAGATAAATTTAAACTTAACTTACTTATCTCGGGTTTGCTTAAAAAAAGGAAAACAGAAGAAGAAGAAGAATATACTCTGTACTCCTTGGATTCGAACCGTTCTTCAGAATTTTTGCGTGATTATAAAAATATAAACATTTCTTATCCCCTTTCAAAAACTACTAGCTTACCTTGGAGGGATGTGCTCGTCATGATGAATCCTGACGACCAGGTTCGACACTATGTATGTATTTACAAAAAAATATTTCCAAATTAAACAAAGGACAGTTAATGCTCAGTCCCCATGTGTTAATTTCGAAATAGAAGCATTATTTGCTGAGCGTAATTTTCTTTACCTCAGATGGAAAAGGACCCGGGATGGTGGATGGTGCTGATCTTACAAGATATAAGATGGTTGGAAATTTAGTTAACAGGAAAGCAAGAGAAGGTGAAAAGCTGTATTTTGAAAACAAATTATATACGTCTTTATATGCAAAAATATTGTGGCGAAATCTGAGAGAATTTGACGCAACAAATCATAGCCATAAAAATCTAATAAACATTGGATCGAATGATTTTGACACTGCTTTCACTGGGTTGCAAAGTTCAGTAGATGGGAGAAATATTATTATTAAGCTATTCATTGCGCTGCTGTCCGACTCGAAGTGAGAGACATATATATAAACAGTTTTCGTAGTATGTACCTCGTAAAATACTGTTTTTGAACGGAAATTTGCCTTACACATACAGACCTTTGCAGAATATTCTTCACCCCACAGCAATTGATATTAAATCAGCAAAAGTTGTCGTGTGGGATGAATTTCTCATTGCAAGTAATAATTTAATCTTATATGAGAAGTTCCTTCCAAACATTTGAGATTACTTCTTCACTTCACATATTCTAGTAATCGTAAACGTTGTACAAAGGCATTTTTCATTTGAAAGCTTATTAAGCCCTTTATCGAATGATTTACTGTTTACTAATTAACGCAGACCTGGAAGGAACTTTTGCTTGGGTTGTCCGACTTTATGTGTGAGCGACTGCGCTTCTCTTAGTCGGCATTGTTCAAGATAGTATATCAAATCGCATAAAATTTTTTACCAGGTTTGCATATTAATACGTTAATTTATTATTGGTTTGGTACAGCACGAGGGGACTTCTATGTAATTAATCCTTGAAGTAATGCCACAGTTATCATTAACCTCACAAAAGTGAACAGGTAAGCAGAAAAGGGGCCTGCTTCGTAATTATGTAATTTTAAAGATTTTCCGGAATTGTAAATAACGTAACAGTGATTCATTAAAATTTTTATCAACAGAAAAAAATCATTTCGAACGTAAATATGAAATTTTACATGAAACACAACCAAAAGAAGAAAAAATCTGCACTATGTAGGTACTCCACTCCCTCCACTAAAGGCTCATTGTAGTAATATCGGAAACATCCCTCTAATACAAGAGAAAGAAAATACGTGCTAAGTAATCAAGAAAAATTTGCACATTAACATGAATTGAACCGAATTTCTTGGAATTTGTGATGAAATCACAACACCTCAGGTAGTTTGTGACGTCAATTAATAAAAATATGCCTATCCTGTTCGCAAGCAGTGTTGCTTTGCTGCCGGTCGGTTCGGTTTCGGTGTTCGGTGGAGCTTTCATTGAATTACAAAAGCTCTTCTTGGTTCAATGTAGGAGGGCACGCACACTAAAGTAAAAAACATGTGAGAAATAATTAGCTTCTGCTTAAGAATGTAAACAAATCAAACTTGATTAGGAATTAGCCATTAAATAAGCCCACCACCCCTCAGCTTGACTAATGCTAAATTCTTAGAAAAAATTTCTCTAAATGGTCTGCTCAGAAGTTAAATTTTAGGCATTAAAATTGTCGGCCTCAATCTATGACCACACATGCGTGTAGCGTGTACACACAGGCAACGAACACATCTCTACCTCTTAAGCTAAGCGAATTTCCAGGCGAACTGTAGGTAAAATCCGATGAGTCATCGACGAAATTGTATCGTGCATGTCACTTGCATCTTTCGATACATTCGTTGCGTTCGAATTATTTTCCAGAAAATACCCATTTCTGCCTAAAATTGTGTTTTCTTTTTGAGGTAAAAAAACGGAAAGAATAGTAGAAAATATTGAGTAAAAAATAACACGCGGTGAAATCTTGGTTAGCCAGGGACAAGGGTGTGGTTACGTGTTTCGCTGGTTAATAAACTTGTAAACTTCCGTGTAATAAAATTTAGTGCAATTAGTGTAAAATGAAAGTAGAAATCTCAGATACAATATCTGATGCATCCTACAACAGTGAGAACAGCCAAAACTCAACTGACATTGGACAAAGGAGTATCATAGTAAGTCTTTTGTTTTACATATTTTGTATGATTTGCCAGGATTTGCTGCAACTGATCTTTAGTATTAAAGTTGGCCGATCAAATGTCCAGTAACTCTTCGATATAATTGCAGAAGATTGCGAAATAGAGCAGAAAATCGTGCAAACATAAGGGAATGTTGCGAAAGCAAATTTGACAGATATCAGACTCCATGTGTGGAATTTTACAAATAGTGAAATAGTGGCCTACAAAATTGCTTGCCCTTGAATTCTTGTAGAAAATGAAATTGCATAAAACTGATTTACTCCGTTTATTTGTAATATTTTCCTTCTTTCATGTGTAGATGTACAAGGAAAATATTTTTCTTCTGGATAAATATTAAATATGGATAAATATATTATAGGTACCGAAAGGAATAGTGATAAATAAATAAATAACTGCAAACTCTTTCTCAATCTTAGTACATATAAGTAAATTAGAAAATCTTCATATAAAAATATATTTTTTCACAATAAGATATTTCCGTATTATTTTAATCGCAAAAAGACTTTGGTTGCCTAAAATCCAGTGTTTTTTTAAGGCGACATAATCGAATACAAATTCTGATTTTTGTGTAGCAATTTTTATACGTTTTCTACATGCATGTAAAAAGATAATTCTGAAACTAATTTTCTAGTAATTGCAGTATTAAGTCTCAATTGAACAGGACATAACTAAATAAAATTAATCACATTTTTGTTTATTTAATCGATTTTTTAAATATATAATTCATAGAAATGTGTTGTTCATCTTTATCCACACGGGACGTGTATTTTGTTATTTTATAGTTTTAATAGCTTTTACTAAAGGAAAAACATAATCTTTCGTACTATTTTTTATTTGCCATAACCTAGTAGCATTTATAATTAAAATCAAATGCCTCGAAACAAAGATAATGTATAATTTCCCTCAATTTCTACCGAAAAGGTGCAATCTTAGATTATATAACTAAGAAAGGATAGCCCACACCTTTCATATACACCGTACGTGTGACTCAAGATATAACCGTTTGCCTGACCCTTATCTGACATTTCTCCAGGCAAAAATACCCTTATTTGACGTTTCTGAAACGCACCCATACAGGTTTTAGGGAAACTTTACTTTATTTACACATTACCGAGCGGCTTACTCCATCTGTCATTAGGGTCTATACTGCCTTAGTTATGTAATTTAAGACGCTGATTACACTGTTCGTAGAAACGAACGTGTATGTCAAAAAGTGAAGAGGGCAGTGGGGAGACTCCGCACGTAGGTACGTTCGTTCCTACAGGAGTTCATCTAAGGGTGCAATAGTCTTAACTATGAACGAAATGTCAAAAATCGAGCAAAGTAAGCGAATTGGAACGAGCTTGCTTGATGCTCGTTTCGATCTGACGTCACTGATTGTTACAACATTGACATCATGGGTGTGAGCAGTATTTCTCAATTCAAAAACTTAGTACTTTCTAACCTTAATGAATAACTAACATTAATATTTATTACTTGTACCCCTAACACTTTAAGAATTCTTTAATCTGCCCTCCCTTTTTTAAATATTTTTAACCATTTTTACTACTTATCATCATCCTATCCTTTTTTTTCTCCTTTTTGATTTGCTATTTTTCGCTCTATTTTTTATTTTTCTTTGTTTTTATTTGCTTTTCCCTTTGTTTTTCTTTATTTTTTC
>QYTT01094487.1:80680-91617 GCA_006980735.1 Dasypogon diadema
ACACGAGCGGCATTCTGCCGCGCGACACTCTGCGCATTTGTTCATGCCAACAGTAGGATAACGTGTTTAAACTGAGATAAATTAAATTGAGGTATTAAGCAGATATTAAATTGAAATATTAAAAACGTAACTCTACGAACTGCACGTAGAAATGTCGCAGAGTGTCGCGCGGCAGAATGCCGCTCGTGTGCATCGGGCCTGATTCGTTCAATAAGAATGGATCACTCGCGAACGACCCAGCTCTTGTTCTCAGAATATTCGAGGATGAAGTGATGGCTATTAATACGATGACTGCCGCGCCGGTCACCGTTGATAGGCATTTAAAAAGCTTTCTCACAACGAAGGCATTTTAACACAGAATTCTCTCACAAAAACTAATCTAAGACATCCAGGCTACGCTCAAGTAAAAGAAAGTTAATCTTATGTGGGTGCCAGCGCCAGGACATGAAAGCCATAACTTAGTGAAATTGCAGATAGTCTGGCCAAATGAAGACCGGAAATGCTCTATGCAGTCTCTCAAAATGTCACCCAAACAGGCCCTTGAAGACTAGAAGAAAACAGCACTCCCTCTACTTAAACGAAATTCAAGGACTGTGTCAATCGAAAAGGTTTATTAACATTTCGAGTGACATAAGCTACGTTTTTTGGCAGCAGAGTACAGAGTTGTTATAAATTAAGTGGATTAAATTAACTTGATTATTTTGCGGAGTTAATAATTTTACCCGATTATTTGAATCTTCTATGGGAAAATAGATGCCATTTATTGAAACTTATTAAGAGGTAAATCATATCTTTACATACCTCCTTTATCTGAAGAACCCTTTAAAACACTTTAATTTCGAAAACCTCGATAAAAATAGTAAAAATACAACAGGTTCATCCTTTTATACATTCTTACTTATTTTCAGTGAGAAGGAGGTTAGTTTGAGCCCTTGCTGCAGGTTAAAATTCGTGCTCAGGGGACAACCCTATGATGCACACAACACAGCTTAGACGGAGGGAAATTAGGGAAGGGGAGAATGTGAAATTAATCTGACAAAATGTGGCTTCGCAAATGCAATTCTCATCAGTAGAATTGCCTCAACCCTCGCGCCCTGTGCAGGATGTGAACCCACGATAACAAAGGAGAACATCTGCAGACGTGCGCCTCAACCCACTCGGCCACAGACGTGGGTAATAATTTACTTACGTAAAAAAAAATAAAAAAATAATAGTTTTCGGGGAAAATGCAATTTTTACTAAAATTTATTGGTCAAAAAGAAAATCTTCCATATTTGAAAGGCAATGTTCGTTAAGTGGAAATATCTACATGAATGAAGTTGATATCTAAATAAAGCGTAATCAATTACCTGTAAAACAAGACCCATTAGGTTTCCGTATGTTCAGTCGTTATAATTTAATATTGACTTATAGGTACCAATTCCGACACAATTTCTTTAAGACGGCGCCCTGTTAGTAGTAAGAGAACTTTCTCTTATTTTATGGGGTTTGCCATGTAGTTCTCTCAAAAAAATTTTGCATGCATAGGTTAATTAGACATAGGTTACAATATTTTAGATTATTATTTTTATTCTTAATCATTTGGCCGTGTATGTGTGGAATTAGTAAAATTTTGTAGAAAATATCGAACAATATCTTTGTACCTTCTTGTTCATTCCAAAGAAATGCTCTAATGCAAAATATTCGTTGATGCCTCCTTGACTTGTATAATCGTTGCAGTTAAAGCAAATCTGGATAACTTCGTGAAAAATGTCAATGTATATATTTATAGAAAAAATTACATAATATCAATAGTAAACAGACCATATTAAGCCCAACACAACGAAGCCATTTATAAAGAAGCATTTTTCAGATTTTTATCTATTTGCTTATTTAACTTCCCTGTACTTTAGCAAATTACTTCGGATAGACGAACCTTAACATGATTTACTTGAAAAAAGAAGAAAAAACGAAAATATCCAAGCAAATCGTACTGTTTACTTTCACAAAGGGGAGATATTTAGCTACATCAATGAAAAGCGATAATTGTCGTATGGATGTGCAGACAGCTCATTAGTGAACACAGGGAAGAATATTGAAGGCTGGCTCCGCCTGACCGATAAGATACAATTTTAAAATGAAAGAAGATCCGAGAAAAGGAAACGCGTCAGACTCAGAAAAAAACCACCGAGATAATATTCAATTAGCTTTTTAGTCCATCGGAGGAGAGAACAGTAAAAAGGAAGATATTTTTTTTTTGGATTTTGATAAAAATTTAAAATTTCTTCTCTTACATTTGTAAAAAATTCCAACGTTGCTTCCATTTTATTTTGATTAAATGCGGAAATTGTTGACTTTTAACATTCCAGAAAAGAAGTAGATAGAACTACAAATTTTCCTTCACCTTAAATAAACTTATATTTCTTTATATTGTGAAATTGTTTTTTACTTACTTACTTACATTCTTCAAAACACATGATTAAGGCGCCAGATGAGTGACCGTAACAGGACATAGTTTTGTGTTTTTGAAAATATCTTTAGATTTATTTAAGTTAGCTAATTGTCTCCGATACAAATAAAATTAGGTTTCATCTGAATTCAAAGAAGCACACAATAAGCTAGCCATTACATATCGGCACATTTTTTCCCCGTATTATTAGCAAATGATTTCTAGGTGAAATTCTGTCAATTCCATTCATATCTGAATAAAGTGACAAGAAAGTGGGGTGTCTTGAATTATCTTAAACGAAAAGATACGGTAGAATAAAATTGAACATATTTTCCTACATATTACATTCCCAGTAGGGTTAGTACATATTACATTCCCAGTAATTGAAGAATTCTTTAAATAAATTTCTAGAAAATTTAAGTGGTTACCATTGCAATGTGTTGTAAGTGATAGGGTAATAAGTAAAGAACCTTTTGCGGAAATTCTAAATTTCTTAAAACTAGATCAGTTTAGACCTTATCAATGCAATGTCTTGCAAACAGCTATAAGTTGTGACTAAAAACAGATTTGATCTTGTCAATTGGTAGTTCGTATATGAGCGTTATTTAAGCGAAACTAATCAATTTTTTGCAATCTTAGAAGTGAGAGTGAAATCAAAAAATAAACAATCCTTGTAAATATTTTCCAAAATGCAAAACCTTTTTTGTGTTGAACACAAATGTGAGTTATATTTGCTCCTGAACTAAAGGCCTTTATCTTAAAGGAGCACGTAGCCACCTATCGTCCCATAAATGTGTAATTATTAACAATATTAATTACTTCAAACGCATTCTAGAAAAAGTTACCTACAATTCAAAATAAAATACTTCCCAAAGCGCTTTACCTTTCACCCACAGAGTAAGGTCTTTCCTATAAGGGAGCATGACCGTGTTAAAGTCACTGACATTGTAATCGATGAAGTAAGTGATTGACCTTACAGATCCTACTGGGTTGTCATATCCGATCTATATAATTTGTGTCATTCTATACAGAACTGTCTTGCAAAAGTTTTCACATTCAGATTTAAAAGATGCCTGTAAATTCGGTAATCGGCAGAGAAATTACGTCCATATTGGAATAATGAGAGTCTAAAATAAAAATAATACGATTAGCGTTGTTAGATCCTCTAATCTTAATATAAATCAATATTCATCTATGATTTTTATAGCCTTTATTAGAGGGATTTATCGCTATATATGTAACCTGATTACTTATTGGACGTGAAATTCAAAGAAATTGATTAGATACCGCTGCACTTTAAACTTGACTGAGTTGCAAAGCAATAAGCCACTATTTTTCACTCAATATTTGCGCACAAGAAATTTGACATCATTTACCGCTATACTCTTAACTCGCCAGACAAAACCTCCTGGGTCATAAATTCGACATGTTCAATTGGCGCAGAAAGGTACCGAAGCCGCACCTGAATCAGGTAGGTAACGCGTGCTCATAATAATTTCAACACGTTTAAAAATTTCGCAGACACATTCGAAAAGTGGTCGTAAAAGATAAAAAATGTATTTTTTTTTTCAATTATGAGTCACACCCGTTCTGGAGTTATTTTTGTGCTTATTTTTCAACAGGTAGAGTTTTATTCTCCAAATATGGTACCTTTGTAATTTGCACATTCCTGTGCGGGCGACAAATTCTGGACTGCGCAATAGCTTCTCATATGTAGTTAGTCGGTCAGTTTTGTTGTTGCAGCAAAATACGTTTGTTAATTGCCACAGCTAAAGTATGTATAAAACTTTACGAGCAATGAACAGAATACATATCTCGTATCTGAAAAAAGAAGGAACTCTCTTTGTTGACCTTAAAGCTAAAAAGGTGGTGATAACCTCGAGACTTTTTGCTTTGTTTCTTAACAGCAACAAAAGTCGTTAACTCGTTGGTTTCAAAATCGAACGTTAACGTTATCCAGAAAAGTGTATAAAAATAAGAAAATTGCATGTTTTGAGCGAATTACTACATTTACTGCGGATTATAAGGTCTACAGACTACAGACCCCGAGCAGAACAAAGAAAAGCGCGCGAATCGCGGCCATAAAATAAAGCTGGACACGTGCGTTTCGGTTTTTGTCCAGTCTCTCTGCAGTCAACATTTGTTCGCCTCGTTCATTGCCCGATTGTTCTAATAAAAACCAGCAAAGATACGTCACAATATTAAATAGAAATTTGAAAGTGTAATTTGTGAGATTATGGACCATGCGAAGATGGAGTCCGCAGTACGTCATGATTATTCGTAATTTGATCGGTAAACGAGTGAGAAATGTACTATTTTTAGATGATTGGCAAAGCAGGCTGTTTTGAAAGCGATCTGCTTGAATTTGAATGGCAGCCACTAAAGATGAGCTTTTTTTTGCTCTTGCTCTTCACATCATTCAAAATTGACATTGTCACTCATTCCTATGAGACACTTTTGTACACTTTTTTTTGTTTGCCTTTTCTCATCAAATCACAAATACTTTGAAGTAGTTTTAATTAGGAAATTAATATAAAAGAGATACTTTTTAAAAGTAATTATACACCAGAACGGGTAATTATTTAGTCGATTGCACAATTCACAAACTTGTAATTTCAAAACCACTTTGTTGTATAGAATGTCGATTCATTTGAATTTTTTATAATAACTTTCAGAAAGAACTGTATAAAAATTTATACATCATATATATTCCAAAACTGACAACCCTGACATTAGCTTTGTAATTTAGCATTGCAAGAACATTTTGTAGATAGATATAGAAAGTTCTAAATCACAAAAATTAAGTTAGTCAACCAAGAACATCTTTAATTATGACTTCTACAACAGCTTCGATGAAACTTGTGCCTATGCGAAAAGTAATTGAATTTCACTAAATTTGATAATTTGGAAATTTTCCTAAAATTGAGTTAACACCTTTTTTTGCACTAATAATTTCAATTGTTAAACTTGCTAAATAGTAAAGTGTCCGATTTCTTAAAACTGCCGTCGTTTTCTTTCTTTTCATCAATTATTATGATTATTTGAAGCAGTAAGATGAGTGATAATTTCATAAAACAACTTTTAGTTATTAGCAGAAGAGATTGTATGCTATTTACTCCCGGAAAAGTACCAAGATTGGAGTAATATTTTGCTTCAAAATCAGGCCTAGTATTTAACTGAAGCGTGAAAATTCATATAAGAAATTTAACTCTCATTTGAAATTGTTTTCCAAGATGCACATTTTTAATTTATTACATCTTCATAACAAAAATTTTGCAAATGTATGTATATGCTTTAAATTCGATTATTCGTCGAATGTTGCGGTCATGGATTGTTTAACGTATACAAATGCATCGCTCAGTGGACCCAAGGCCACTATACAGCCGAGCAACTCTAGCTGTAATTAGAAGACACAAATTCAAGGTGATTGGGAACAGGACAATGTTTTGTTTCCCAACGAAAAGTTTTCGGCAACAAAAGCAACTCGTTCAATGCTTTATGAGTGGACCGAAATTTGAGTTCGCTCAGGTTTAAGTCTGTTCAAGTTTTAAATCTGCTCTGGTTTGAGCCCACTCATACTGTCTACGCTTAAGCTTAAGCGAGCTCAAAACCGCGGGGTTCAAAATTTGGGCGAATTCAAATCTGAGCGGACTCAAATAATGACCAGATTCAAATTTCGATCGGACTTAAATGTTGATCGGACTCAAATCTTAAGCGGACTCAAACAGTGATACTATTTTGAACCTGCTTACAATTTCAATCGATCAAAAAAAGTCGACCACTAAGTCGATTTTACCTTTTGAACCCGCTCATTAACAACATTGATTTGTCTACGGAAGATTCGCCTATGTTAACACTAGAGCTACGGAGCTGCTTAAAACAGAGAGAAATAATACTCGAAATAGTGCATTTGAGAGAGAGAGCGCAAGAGAGGTACTAGTTAAAATGACTGGCTTAGTAGTTCCAGTGTTAAGTACCATTTTTTCAAGTGTCTTTCGATTCTAGGGGTGCACGGGTTTTCTTGTGAGATTGTCAGCAGATTTGATTTTTGAGCGCAACTATTTCCACTCACTTGAACTTCCCAAACTTCAGTCTATGAGCGTCATTGGTTACGTTAGTAGAAAAAGGTGGTAATGAAACAGTGCGCGGCATAAAATCACAAGGTTTGCATCAATCTGCACACGTGGCCTAGCGAACTGAGGCTCACATCAGCAGATTTTCTCTTCTGCGGGGGCGGGTTCATGCCAAAAATTGTGATTTACTTGCAACATTTGCCAGGTTAAAATTGGTATTTTGTAGAGTGGGTTTTCAACACCGATTACAGCTGAAAGCATGTCCAATGAAGCTATTTACCCCGTAAAATTGTTACTAACCTGCTAAAAGTTCCATATTTAGTTTAGTTAGATCTAGAGCTGCTTGTTATTTACATTTCTTATACTTATTCTTATTTCAAGGAAATAAACTGAATGGGGAGCTGCTAGCATTTCACTAGATACAAAAATAAGTGACTTAGCAGTTTTGTACGTGGGTTTTTCACTTGCATTCAAATGAAATTCCAAACAATAGATATACACTCATCGCTATAAATAAATTTTGGTTACTCCCATAAAAATCCGAACACAAAACAGTTGAAAGAAACTCTCTATCGTAGCCGAACAGCTGCAGTAAACACACTTTCCTCAAAATCCGCGAGTGATTTTAACTTTTGGCTATAAAACTTAAAAAAGTAATTGGCAAGTTTTCAAGAAGGATTTCCTTTTCGTATCAAGAATTAGTATTCGCAGCTCGTAGGGTGGATATGTAGTTTGTAATGTGCTCTGTAATCCAATTATGAGTTTTCGTACTCCTGATTGTTATATTCAACGGTCTGGACAAAGCGATCTTTTGCACAAATTTTGGTCGTACATAACACTTGCAATTTTTTTTTTGTTCGTCTTGTCCCACCTACATTTTTACCTGAGCTTTTTAGCGGCAAGCCAAGAGAATCATTGGTGCTCTCAAAATATATTTTTAGATTAAAATGTTCAGAGGTTGAGAACATTTGATTTGTAATTTTTTGGTTGTTCTTTTTTTGATTTCAGTTTTAATGTTTTTTTGTAGGATAGACTTAGGCGCTCGTGTGTTTGTAATACATTTTTTTATAAATCGTAATGACGTTTTAAAACAATAAATCAAATGGTGGGCAAAGTATTAAGACTTCTGCATAATTCAAAGGTTTATATCCCCTGCTTTTCTTTCTCAAAAGTTTGGCAATCAAATATCAAAAAGATTTTTCAGTCGAACCCGAGCCTCTGCAGCCAGAAAACGCAAAAAGGGGCGCACGAACGAACGAATTATCTATCTATATCAGTACTTGCAAATCATATCAAAATTAAAATTATATCATCATAAAACACCAAATAATCAGTAAAAAACAACATTTTTCGGGACGGTATACGACTTTTTAATGTAATTGAAAAAGTACTATAAACAAACGGGAAAAACAAAACGTAAAAGTTTCGAAATAGTAGAAATTTAAAAAGTGTATCCGTGATATAACACGCGGTAATAAAAAAACATAAAAATAAGCCATTTAAACGCGATTATGTTTTTAATAAATTCCCATCAATCGCAAGAGTTCTTAAATAATTCGAACAGAGTCGAAAATAGAAGTTTCGAAGAGGATTACGCCTATTTTAACAAAGTTTTATGGAAATTTGATTTTACGCGACTACATCCACCAGAAATTTGATACAATTGTGTGCAAGTGTTTACTCACACAGAGAAATATAAAGTTTACGAATTGTTGAGACAAATACATGACTGTAGTACCTTTTAAGCTTAAAGAGAAAATAAAAAAACGAATTATTTTTATTAAATATATATTGTGATATTATAAAAAAACGTGTTAGTAGTTCTAAGTCCCATTCTACGAAAGACTAAATACTATTTAAGTACGTGTGTGAGAGAGAGGAATTCAAGAATCGACCGACAGTATGGATGCTTGTGAAATCGCAAATTTTCTAGCAACCGAGCTTTTCATGCAACAGGTACTGTACATTACTCGTAGATAAATATAATTTTGCTATCGTGAGTACTCCGGCAAGAGGAATTATTTAATCGGAACAGCACCAGTTTATTTTTAAATAGCAGGAAGAATTTATTATTAAGAAATACAGCGTTAAATCGTACAAAAGATTCGCGTTGTCTTTAAGCAGATTCTCAGATACATACATTGACACTTCAGACTCATATAATAAGTACTTACCTCACAAAGTAAATTAAGTTGTGATTTTTCTCCATCTTTGTCTTCATTTAGGGGAATATTCTCGAGTTTACACTTTGAATATTACATGCGCAAACTATCGAAAGAACTATACTTCCTAAATGGCTCTAACTTAGTATGGAAAAAATTACTTAATTTTATACAGATTTTAACTTAAAGAACCATACTCAACATTGTTGATATTTTTCAGTACTTTGTATTTTTCGCAATTTCATGCAATAATTACACATTTTCTCCACAGAAGTAATTCAATATGGTTTTCATTTTGTTTACAATTATCGAGGTTCTTAAGTATCGAAATTTGCTGACTTAAAGAAAAACTAAATGTAAAAAATTTGGTTTTATTTATTATTAACCTGGGTTTGATTACTTCATTTAGGTTGTTGGGTTTTGCGCGTTTTTAAACTATATAAAAATGAAGTTGCGCATTAACACAAATTTACTCTAACAGAATATGATTGTCAGCAAATTAAATACTGATAAATCATGATAAGAAGAAGGATTTTTTGTTTGCACTGATTTGATTTCGAAAGGGCGAAAATTTGCTACAAACGCTCCAAAGCAGCAAGGGAACATCTCTTTTTGACTAGTTTTACCTCAACAGAAAGAGCACACTGAAATTACTAAGAAAATAAAAATATTAACATTATGATTTTATTGCTTCATCTCTTTTTATTAAATGTTTTATTACAGTTTATCATAATAATCAACATCGGTTTTTTATAAATTTTTTCTGGCTTTACTGATAACTTCCTTATTTTTTCTAAATATCCCTTCTCTAAAGCCAAAAATTGTCTCCCAATCGATGACATGTTCTAATTCACAGAAAAAAAATTATCACTACCAGATTTGTTGCAATTACGTCAAATTGTTACAAAAACTTTATCAAGCTTTATATCTACCTCGATTTCTGTTAACTTTTTGTCCAAAGAGAAAATTTTCTAACTATTTTTATGTTTTGTTTGTCGAACGGGTCGAACGCTTTAAAAAAAATTTGTATTTGGGCATGGCAGTGTTTCCCCAAAATATTCATCGGACCGGACCGATTTTTGGGTTTTAGAAACGACAATTGGTACTTTTTAACCTATCTTTTGAAACCAAAGTTACACTTCGTTTGCACTTTGCATCTTAGACGTTCTGGGCACTTCGGTCTGAAGTCACTAATTGTTATAACAAGATTTATATAAAGATTTGGATTGGAATTGGCCCTTAGAGTTGATTGAGCTCCTGATAAGTAACGTTGAAACCGAAAAGCAATTGTTGACCCGTTTAGCTATTCTATATTAACAGAAAAAAGGGCATATGTCATAAATCAAAGGTTCTTAAATCGAGTTTCGGAGTTTCGAAGAGTCAATATCAAAACTTAATAAAGGGTGCACGAAAATAATGTCAGCAACTCTTATGTCGTTTTTCCAAGGAACTCAAATTGGATAGCCTAAAACGCTGCTGGCAAGGTGGAAGAATCATAGGGTCATTCCAAGAAAGATCTCTTAGTGCAAATCAGATTTTGAACAGACTTTGTATGGCCTAATATGGGCAGCATAGAAAGGGTTCCAGACTTGGATCCTCAAGCAATGGTCTCAAAAACGAGTTATGTAGTGTTAAGGTAATTTGGAGTTTGGAGAACTCCTTGGGCCAGCGTTTAATAAATCCAAGCACGGAGTTACTTCTTGAAACAGTGCAATTAACATGAGAAATAAAATCCAATTTGGAATCAAATATCACACCTAAATCATTAACAGATTGGCCCCGTGGAATACCAATAGTAGAAAATGTGTAGTCAAACACAACAGTATCGCGGTTTTTAAAAAACGACATGATCTTGCATTTATTTATGTTGAGCTCCAAGTCATTGTGCCTGCACCAAGTATAAAATATATTTAAATCCGCATGAAGACAAACGCAGTCGCTGATATCATCAGCGTAGATTAAGACCCTGGAATGATTTATAAGATGCACAATGTCTTCAATGGATAGAATAAAAATAAGAGGACCAAGATGACTATCCTGGAGCACCCCGGATGTGGCTTTTATGGCTCTTGAGCTGACACCCCGGTCGGAATCTAGAATCTATCAGGTAAGTAGGAATAAATCCACTTTAAGAATATAGCTGGGACTTCAAGCTTCCGCAATTTCAGCAAAATAACCGAATGTGACAGTTTGTCGAATGCTTTATGAAGTCTGTGTAGGTGCAGTGCTATGGCATGCAACAAAATTTTGATTGTCCAGTGGACACCGACATAA
>QYTT01094487.1:107280-118063 GCA_006980735.1 Dasypogon diadema
CGATTAAGTGTCATTTCGCGGGAGTAATATGGATGTAATGTTGCAAGGTGGCAGCCCATAAGCACTGTACTGACAATAATTCTAGGACAAAGTATATAGGCGTGTCACATTAAATGTGGAATTAGTGGTATCTTAAAAAGCTAATTATATTCTCCATTCAGAAAGGGTGAAAAAGGCCAAATACAAACTCACCATGACCGAATACAAAAAAAAGAATTGAACAAAGTATATAGGCGTGTCACATTAAATGTGGAATTAGTGGTATCTTAAAAAGCTAATTATATTCTCCATTCAGAAAGGGTGAAAAAGGCCAAATACAAACTCACCATGACCGAATACAAAAAAAAGAATTGACGAGATCCAAAAGAAGAGGAGGTAGAGATCTACCGACAAGATTTTAAAAGGTGCTCTCAAAAAAAATGTTTTGGAATTACTTGTACAGACACATTTCCTAGGCTGCAGTGTAATTCTCTCTTTCACCCCTTTTCAGTCTTTTTTTCTAGTTTCGGCGAGAGAATTCTTCGACAGGAAATCATCACCATCACCAGGCTCTCCCAAACATTGCAGGTAGAAAAGCGTAACTTGCTGCGAAGGCTTCCCCTCGTCCTTTCTATTTTTTCTATCGTTATTATTTCATTTCCCTTCTATATGCTTCTCAACCGGCATGACCTATTTATTGCTGGTGTTCCAGTGGCAACCCGCTCCGCATATGCTCGTCTTCCAGCTTACCGAACTCGCCTCAGGTTGACATCCGGGGTCTTCACCGCGGGGCTTATCGTCCAACTTGGCATCCGGGCACAGTCCCACCAAGACACAATGATACGTCACTGATAAGAATCTTTTGAAACCTTTCAGTTACCCTGACCCTTTTCATTCTGTCCTTGTGCATGTTAGGTTCCCTGATCTTTTTTATCTTTTTAATTCCGTCCGTGTCGTGCGGTTAAAATCGAATTAGCGCTAACGGTAAAAGATTCTGGATGCTGCCAGTGCTCCCTCCATACCACGGTCCTTGCCATCTTAGTAAGCTTTAAAAGCTCGCTGCAATTGGTTGTTCGCAATTTCCACTCTAGGTAATGATTTCTCTATGATCCGAGCTTAACTCCAGACTAGACTGTGCACTCAAACAAAAAATGTGTTTTACCTCCTTTTAAATCCTGAATAAAAAAAGAGAAGTGAAGACCTCAAAGCAAAGTTGGAACTTCATCACACCCGTAATCCGTTCATCTCATGCAAGGTAAATTCTGTCCAGCCTACCCAAAATACTTTACTTAACACATAAAATATTTAAGTACATTAAGCTTGTCATCGCCCACTTGCAGAGCATTCCATAAAACATTCGTAATTTGTTGCAATGAAATACTCTCCAGAGTGTTGAAAAACTGTAATTTTATTAAATTTTTCACGTTATCAAATATTCCATATTCCTAGAAATTGTGCGAGCACTCCTTAAAGCGTCTACAAATTCATTTATTGAAATAAATTAATTTTTAGAACCCCCTTCAAAAACACAACACGAAATCTCTATCTAGCAATAAACGTAAGAAAATGATACAATTCATAAAAATATTTTATTGTGAAACAAATTGTATTCTCAAATATACTCTTAAAAGTACGTTAAATTAAACTAATCATCACGATTTACATCTGGATTATTATTAATATCCCAAAAGGAGTCGTTTGATACTGAACCTCTGCCAAAAGTCGCCATCAAGTATATGATAAATACAAATATTAAAAATCCCATCAACACAAGAAACCATGTACGTCGCCACGGAGGTCTAGAAGATGGAGCGTAAAATCGACGAGACCATCGGGAAAATATTTCTGCTGGCGTTCTTCTCTTGTATTTGTTGTCATCATGATCTGTTCCGCCAATTGGTGCTTGGCGTGGTAAAAGCGGACGTCTACTACTGGCTGCAAGTAAAAATTAATTCTTATCGTAAAAAACGGTTGAAAATTGTCCTCATACCATGCAAATCTGAAGATGGGGGATTAAACGAATCCATTAGAAGAACGGAATGCGGGCTACTGGATTTAGAATTATTATTAACAAATGCACCATTGGCTTCGCTTCTATCAATATTAGTACGATGGACATTTGTAGAATTCGATTGTAAAGGAGATGTTGCAGCTATTTGTTCCATTTTTTCCTCGGTCAACTGTGATAGACCTTTTAGGAGATTTTCATAAAGTAAGCCATTGTTAACCTACCAGTGGCAGTCCAAGTTCATTTCTACCCCAGTTTACTTGGCCTAAGCGACTCTTTAGTACGTCAGCAACCGGAGAAATCAGGTTACTAGGAGGGAATATAGGATGCGAGCACGTCGGACATGTATGGCCGCCAGGAGCTGTATTTGCTGGCAAGGCGGATTGCCTAGCATTAAGACATGCCCAGTGGAACACATCTATGCAAGGAAATCTTTATTAAATTACTACATGTACTCACAGACTTACGATAGCACACGAGCCGAACACACTCTCCATCCTCTAAAGATGAACCACATAAAGTGCACGACGAGACATAATCGCTATCCTTCAACCATTGGAGGTACGACTGCACTATGCACTACAAGTAGTAATTCGATAAATTCCGATAAATCCACAGCATCTTTGCATTTTCCCTTACCTTTGGGTGGCTCGTTATCATACAATGTTCGCAGACATTCACCCTATGCTCAAAGCAAAACTGATTAGTGACTTGTCGCTTTGGGCACTTGCACAATCCCATTTTAGATTTCGTTTAACTTATTCCTAACATAAATAAATAAAAGCGCTGGGGATTATTCTCTGCACTTTTATAATGATGACAGCTGAACTAGTTTTCTTCACGACAATTTTGACATTTGATTTTACAACTTTTCGCAGCCACGTATTTTGGATTGCGCCTCAGCTAAAATTTTCAGCGTCAAGAATTCTAAAAGTTAAGCTGGGCGAAACCAAGTTTAAGCAGATGGCACCACTATTCTTAAAAATGTGGCGGCGTAGAATCTGAAAACAGCAAATATGTCAACCCACTCAAGTTCGCAAACCAACCCTGTAGGAAATGTAATGATTACACTATCAATGAAATAATGTATACCATCGATTGCTATCCATTACTTTTCGCACGACATTACATTTACATAGCGATGTCCTAGGAAGGTAATGGCTTTTCGGTTACTTTCAGCATTACAAAATCGGGCATTACTTCGCATAAGAATGTGTAACCAATATATTCATGAAATATATCGTTTTAAATGATGAAGTCAATAACTTAGTAATGGTTTAATTTTGGAATTACGGAGAGATACATAAATTCATTCATAAAAATAAAATTGAGGTTTTATTACGAAATGATGTTTCAAATTATGAACTAAATAATACTGCAATCTACTTTTTCAATCAAACAATGTTGCCTTTCCTTGAATGAAAATATGGTTACAATATTACATATTTATTTCATAAGAAGCTGCCACAAAAATCGGGAAGAACGCCAGTCGTTGGACAGCAGAACTTAAAAGATTTTTCTGTGTTTATAAGGAAAAGAAAAGGAAAGCAGCCCTTTCAAAAAAGAACAACAAGACCAGATTGCAATTAACTTTTCATCACAAAATCGGACTGTAGGTGACTAGAAAAGGTTCATTTAATAAGATCAAACGAAAATGATTCGATGATCTAATGATGGTCGCTCACTGTAGTAAATTATAAATCTTCCGCAATTCACATACTTATTACCTACTATTTTGCATGCATATTGTAAAGTGGGGAGATCTGCCCGACCAGTCGTGCACCGGCATATTAGAAAACGGTGAGATCTCTTCGAAAATTTCCCAATCTAAGCAGCATTCATCCTTCTGATTCTGTGCTGCAACCTGCAAGCAATACTTCTGTCAATGTGTTAAAAACTATGTTACTCATATACACATCAATTAAATCTTAAAGTTTGCATTCACACAAATAAAACGCAGCTGGAATATGCCACAGTGTTATATTTTAAATGTAGTAAACTAATATATATCTTCGTTTAATCTAACCACTCAGTCATATACTTGCATGCTTGTGGTGTCACATCTCCACAATTTGCGCAGTTCTTTATAACAGGACAAATACCGCAGGGCATTTGTACTAATCCAGGAGAAGGCAGAGGAGATTCAATGGCACGGTAGACGTAAGTGCCATTTGGTAGCATTATTCGTTCTGCCTTCCCATCATAAACGACCGTCTTTAAAATCGTCTCCAAGTCATCTTCATCTAAACTCACCTATAAATTATACCTAAGAATATAAACAATACAAATGAACATGTACATTTATACTTTGCTAATTCCAAGCTCTGATATAAATTTATGCACATCTTTTACAGAACAAGTTGCCATTTCTTTCAAAGCGAGTGGTCCATCGCGTTTTTCTTTAGCGGCATCTCGAACCATTTGAAGATATCTCAAACACTGCTGGTTTAAAACATCAACAAATTCAGCTTCAAAGTCCTGATCTTGATACCACGCACCCCCAGTAATTGATCGATCTGGCTCCAAGTTGTACAGCATATAAACCTTCTTTTTACTAGCCTAAAATATTTCATGATAAAAAAATATACGGGAAGATTTTTCCTGTGCATTTCTTACATTTACAGATTTTACTGCCTTAATAAGCTTCTTATTTTCCAAATTTTTCAAGATTTTATTCAATTGAGTCATATTAAGATTTGACTTTAATCGAATATCTCGAATCCATATCCCTTTATTACCACCTTCTTCAACGATGCTATAAACCACTTTTTCCTCATTATCGGCTCCTTTTGGGGCTGAACCTTTACTCTGATCTTTGGCTTTGTATATCAATTTGTCGCCCTTTTGCAGTAATTCCAAAAATCCTTGCTGAAGAAGTTTATTCAAAGCAGACAATCGTTCCTCGGCTGTTACATTTGCAACTTGCTTGACTAATTCGTCATTGGTTACGCCACCCGGAACAGATTGAATTACTGCGAGTAATCGGATGGAGATTTCTTCCACATTGTTCGCCATGTTCAAATGATATTTCTTCAGAAAAAATGTATGTTGCCTGAAAAATATAAGTAATGCTGCGCGATTTATGCTAGAAAATGCCTAAACTAATATAAATTTTCAGCTAAATTGAAAGCAATAAACCATTTAGTACAGTATATACCAGGCCCCATCAAGAATTTGGAAAGCATTGAAATTAGAAATTTCAAAACATTTCACCATTTGTAAAAATATATACCCATTAAAATCTTATAAGCCACGATTAAAAATCACAACCTTGCAGAAAAATTCATTTATACATTTGTTATATGCGTTTCCCTATAACTAAGTACATATAGCATTTCTTTACTACATGCAAAGTCACCCCAATGCACCGTCCAACCGTAACGTTGGCGTTCTTCCGTAGTGATGGGTGGAGCAATACATCTTATGACAGTATAGTTCCACTCCAGAAACATAACTAAATTAAAAATATTAGTTTCCATTCTAATTCTGATTCTGCTCCCGTTTTGTTTTCAAGTCATTTGCACTATGACCAGCGAACTAAGGGCGAGAGTAGCAACGGCAAACAGATGGTGCTTTTTTGGCAATGCATGAAGAACTCACTCAACTAGTACAAATAAAAACAAATAAACTTAACTAGTAGGGTTGAAAATTATGAATTTTTTTGACGTCATCAAATACAGAATTTTCTTAACTGAAATTATCGAGACGAGCTGCAGCATGTTTAAAATTTTTATAAAACGAGTTGCACGTCCCTGGCCTAATATCAGACCTACTTTCATAAAACTGTCACGAACTTCACGTTGATTCCCACAATGTGACACTTTATAATTCAAAGCCGAACCAGTATTTTGGGCACAAATCATGTTGCAACAAAGTGACGACTCATATTTTAAGGAGATTTCAGAATCAAATTACAACAAGCTTTCTTCCGCAATACAAAAGGTAGGCTTACCTCAGGTTTTCACAGAACTCGTTTTGCAAAATATGCACGAAACGTCATAATGAACTTGTCAATTGTTACTGGGCTTTCATTTTCGTTTTCTAGGTTGGCTACTCTGATGGAATATTAGCTGGAAGGGATTCTGCATTCCAAGAAGGATTTAACCAAGGATATTCAGATGGTTTAAAATTAGGTTTTCAAACGTCAGCACTACAGGCGTTTGCAGAAACCATGTCCTCACATACTCGAAATTTAGATGTTAATCATGGTCTTACAAAAGAAATACAGAAATGCATAGGAACAGATGTAACAAAAGATGGGAATAACTTTCACAGCGCGTGTGATAGAAGTACTTCGGCTAGACAAATGATTCAATTGCGAACCGCCCATACTGACGAACTAGTCAGTAAATTACAAGAAACTTTTCCTGAAATAAGTTCTTTTATTAGTAATAAATGATGACATTGAAAATATTTAAGAGCGTTTTAAAGGTAAAGACCCTCGGGGGTACCTTCCTTCTTTCTGTAAAGCACACTTTCTTTCGACTTCTTGAAATCTTCATTGGTGACTTTCATTCTACGCTCCCTGAGGGCCATTAAACCTGCTTCTGTACAAATGGCTTTGATATCTGCACCAGACAAGTCATCCTTAGCCATAATCAACTCACTGAGATTCACATCATCCGCAAGAGTCATCCTGGAAGTGTGAATGGTAAAAATGCGTCTCTTGGTTTTCTCATCCGGCAGGGGAAATTCTATTTTTCTATCGATGCGACCAGGACGAATGAGTGCTGGATCTAATGTTTCAATACGATTCGTCGCCATGATAACCTGAGAGATTTAAATTTAATTCAATTTTTACTGCAGTATTGTAGAGTTTTACCTTAACATCACCACGGGAGTCAAAGCCATCTAACTGGTTAAGAAGCTCAAGCATAGTACGTTGAATCTCCCTTTCCCCACCGGAATTTGAATCATATCGTTTCGTGCCCACAGCGTCAATTTCATCGATAAAAACTATGGAAGGTGCATGCTCTTCCGCTACCCTAAACAACTCGCGAACTAATTTCGGACCATCTCCTAAATATTTTTGAATCAATTCAGACCCCACAACTCTCAAAAAAGTAGCTGAAGTTTGATTAGCTACTGCTTTGGCAAGTAGAGTCTTCCCGGTACCTGGAGGACCATACAATATTACTCCTTTTGGAGGCTTTATGCCCATTTCTTCATAATACTCTGGATGTGTTAGAGGAAGCTCTACAGATTCCTTTATTTCCTGAATTTGAGTGTCAAGCCCTCCAATATCAGCATATGTTTCTTGTGGTGCTTTTTCTAACTTCATAACAGTGACCATTGGATCAGTATCATCACTTAACACTCCCACGACTGCATGGACTTTATGGTTCAACAGTACTGAGCATCCTGGCTCTAACTGATCTTTATCCACGAATGATAAGATACTCACGTAATGTTCACTCCCCACAGATGTCGACACAATGGCGTGGTTATCATCTATGATTTCCTCCAAATTGCCCACGGACATCGGGGTTCCACGAAGATCATCTACTTTTGACCGCTCTTCCTCATTTTTCTCATCTTGCGGCTTCAGTCTCTCTTGATTGCGAATGAATTCCTCTTCCATTAACAAGTAGTCTTTGATCCTTTCCAATTTTAGGAGCTTCAGTCTACATCTAGTGTGCGGGGTGACTTGCGGCAATTTCATTGCAGCATCAGGGCCTTTTGCACGGCGTTTTTTCTTTCCTACCCGGGTGGGTATTGGGGGCTCATATTTTTTCTTCTTGTCTTTGTCATCTTTCTTGTCCCCGCTTCCACTTTGGCCGGACTGATTCTGACCCTATCGAAAGAAGACACCTTTTAGTTATCTACGATTTACACGTAACCGCACAATTTTTTAAATAAAGCCGTCTTCGAATTGTATTTCAATTCACTCACCATTATTCAAATTATTTTATCTCCAAAGTTCCGACAAAAATCCTCGATGTCAAACCCAACTCCAACAAATGTCTAGTCATCCAAACTGAAGTTTGTAGCAATGAGAACAGCAGAGCTGCCAACTTTTCTTTCTCTATTTTAATTTTATGCATAAACAAAGGTATTTAATTAATGAATTACGAAAATAATCCTCGTAAAAAAATTATTGTCCCTATTTTAACCTATAAAAACAAAGTTATGGCTGCGTATGGATATTAATATTTCAAAAAGGCTGAATTATAGCGGTTATTCTTTGCATGGTTCAGGTATAAAATTACTGCGGCTACGCTGCTGCAATAAACATGTTGAAATGTCAACTTAGTTATATTTTTGCACAGTTTTAACATGGTTGGGGATTTTCGGCAATCGTATAAACTAATTCAAAGGGGAGTAGTGAATTGGTTCCCCGGTCACATGGGTAAAGGTCTGCGCCAGATGCAACAAAAATTAAAAACAGTCGATTGTGTTGTTGAAGTTCACGATGCCAGAATACCACTATCAGGGCGAAATCCCGAATTTAAGTACACAGTCAGTGGAGTAAAGCCTCACATTTTAGTTCTAAACAAGAAGGATTTAGCAGACAATCAAGACTTCATGAAAATAGAGAAAATAATTAAGGAGAAAGAAGGGATTTCACATATTATTTTCACTGACTGTAAAGATCAGAAGTGCACAGGAGTGCGGAGGATTGTTCCTACAGTAACTAATTTAATCACCAGTTCGAACAGATATAATAGAATGGAAGAACGAGATTTTTCAATCATGGTTATTGGAGTTCCAAATGTGGGGAAATCATCAATTCTGAATGTGCTTAGGAACAAATATTTAAAGAAAAAATCTGCTTCGGCTGTAGGAGCCATAGCTGGCATTACCAGGAGTGTGTTGAATAAGATAAAGGTATCGGAGGACCCTCTTATTTATATGGTAGATACTCCTGGAATCCTCACTCCTCGAATTCAGGATGACGAAATGGGAATGAAGCTTGCATTATGTGGTTGCCTCCCAGACCACTTAGTTGGCGAGGACCTGATTGCAGATTACTTGCTTTATTGGTTGAATAAAAATCAACGATTCGAATATGTCGAGCTAATGGGATTAGAAAGTCCAACCGATGAAGTGACGGAAGTACTCCTTGCAGGAGCGAAGAAGTTTGGGAAAGTGCAGAAAATGAGGAGTTTCCAAGGAACGGTTGTCCGACCTGATGTGCTCTATGCGGCACAATTTATGATAAAATCTTTCAGAAACGGCTATTTTGGGAAAGTCAACTTAGATAATAACTTAATCTAGTTAGAACAAAAGTAATTCATTTGTGTAGTCTTGCATTAAATACTTTAAAAATAAAATATCTGTGATAAAATTGATAACTGGAACTCTACAACTGATTATAAAAGCCTTTATCCTTTAACTTCCTTAATAATATTGTAGATTATGAAACGCGCTTACCTAACTGAGAGAATTTCAAATTCATCCGATATCTCACATACATTTGCTTTCCGTGTTGCGATAAATAAGATAGAGGGATGGCATTTGCGACGGCTGTTGCACATAAATGACGTAATTGAGAGAACTGGAGGGCTACCACATATGCATTCAAGATTTATGCTCCAGATTTGAAGAAGCCAAGCAAAATTTTAGGATGTAAAGTAATAATTTCTTTGTCGAGTTGATTTAAAAATCCCGATCGAGACTGAAAATCTAATTTGGAAAACGGTCTAATGAGCGCTTTTCGTTCAGCATTTGTCTATCCCTGTGCAATTAATTTGACAACACCCAGCAGCTTAATAAATATTTTGTCTATTATTCATCAATTCATATGGAAAGGAACAGAAGAGCCTAGCTTATCGCAATTTTGTTGGTTGAATTTTAGAAATTCGTCAGCGCGAGTGTAACGTATAGCGAGTTGGATCCAGCTCCAATCCACACGTTCAAACGATAGATCTTAAAGAAGTTGTCTAGAAAAATATAAAAATATGAAGAAAATATTGTCGCCACAAGAATGGCACAACTTTTGTATTTTACTTATTTATGTGCAAACAAGAAAATCTGGGACACAGAAGATTTCAGCTCGGGAAATGTGTATTTGGTCCAGAAAATAATCGATAATGATCAAAAAGTATCTCTTGAACAATATGTGGTTTATGTATCTTTAATAGTGGCAGAATTTAAATTCAAATTTTGGCGCACTCTCAATGATGTAGAGAACCGATAAACTATTGAAATTTCCCGCAAACGTTGATTAAGAAATTTGTATTGTATTTGTATATAGAAATCCTTATGAAATACAATGTCGCTTATTTTCTCAAAGCCTGTATTTCTTTTACCCGTTCTTTGAAGGGCCTAGCTCTTTCTATGGCTTTTTTATTTAATGGACAACGTTCTTCATAAAATGCAATAACAACCAGGGGGTCCTTTTCATTAACCTCTGATGCAGGAATAAGATCTAATTCCTCACATTTCTCCCATTTAGTTAAAAAGTTAATTTCTCCTGTGCAATCTGTCACGCCAACTATTTTTTCAATCGGGAGACCACGATTGTATCCTCTAGGTTTTTCAACCTCGTCCAATTTATACTTCTTGCCTTTCCGCTTTCGTTTCGTATGAATCTCCTCAACTCTTTTCTGATGTTCTTTCTCAAATTCTTTTATTAAATCTGGACAACTTAAGTGCTCTTCGGGTTCCCAGGTGTTGTCATCACTAAAATAGCTTCGTTTAAGAGTTGATAACTCAGTGCGTTAGTTCTTACTCGGAATATCCTTTCCACTTTAAAAGGTATTCTACTCGACCACTTGAAGTAACACGCTTGTCAAGGACCTTTTCCACCGAATATCCTCCTCTTTTTGGCGCCATTCTCATCCAAAGGTATAA
>QYTT01094487.1:121168-155303 GCA_006980735.1 Dasypogon diadema
GTGTAGATATCAATAATAAAGCAGGATCTGCCATTGAAGCCAATAATCCAAATGACCAGTCGGATTTCCTCGTAGTATTCATTCCTTGGCTCGAACTCGGAGATTGAAAGCTAAATGCAGATAATTATTCGAATGTTACTTTTCTTTAAATGCAAGACAAAATTAGTTTTACCGCATTTAAGAAGGAATACACGAAATAAATTAAAAAAATATATGAACACAATTCACTACTGTATCTAGTTCGTATTGTGCGATAACTCTGTTCGACAAATGTTCCGGGCAGGTTACAGTCTACAGACAGTTATGTTGAATTTCATTTGCACTTTCAGGGTAAGCCAGGGTTCAACCCTGAAAATGCAGCAAATGAAACATGAATTTAGAGTTTTGTAGTTGTAGTGGTAGGTATTTTGTGTTCGCATTGTCAGTTTTATAGGTATGTAGTAGTGAACTCTACCGAACCCTTGGCTGAACTCGGGGTTCGAAAACTGCTATAATGGGTTAACTCGAGTTAACTCAGGTTAACCCAAAATTGTCAAATAAAACAGCTTTTTAGAGGAACTGCTAGAAAGTGTCAAAGAAACTGCAATAAAGTGAACCCTGAAAGTGCAAATGAAATTCAACATTAGTTTCTCCTCACCAATAGGTCTGTTTAATGAGGCAAACTGGATTTTTCCAGGAGACCTCGGTCCACTTTCTGTGTTCAATAACGCTTCGAAATGGACCGAAGTGTCCCAAGAATGTGTTCATTGACGGCTGCCAGATTTAGTCTCGGTCAGTCTCGGTCAACTTTTCCTGCCCAAGCTCTAGACTTAAGGCAAACTCAGGAGAAGTGTCATTCGTGGAAGTGACAGCCCAAGTTGTCCAGATGCGCTTGGTCGGCTTTGACAGTTTTCCTGAGATTGAACGAAGTTTTCTCGGTTAATCTGGGGCAGTGTCTCATTAAACAGACCTAATAATATGGCAGATTATTAAGCCCAGGACTGGTTATTTAAAAAACAGTCTGGGTCTTTAAAACTTGAATAACAATTCGGCTCTGACGAGAAATTTTCTATTCCCACGGTAAAGAGAACCCAAGGTATAGTAAAAGCCCATAAGTAAAGTACATGTGTACGTGACGACACGGCATCAAAGTTTTCTACACATTTTAAGAAATTTTTGGTTATATTGCTGACAAATGCTAAAATTAGTCATGAATGAATCTACTTTAGCATGATCTCAGGGAAATATTATTGCAAAGAAATAAATGCAATAAATAATATGCTTAACTACTCATTTAATCCCTAAATTACTTAAAGTCTCCATATAATTTTGACGTGGTGACGTCGTCGGCCAAATGTCATGTTTTTCTTTACCATACCCCCCATAACCACTGACGTTGGCTTTACACTGCACAGGTAAAGAGATTTCTTCTATTGTTCTGCTTCTTTTTTGCTGTGCTCTGCATATCTCTATGGGCTTGGGCTCTGCTCTGTCTTATGAAGAAGAAAAAGAAGAAAACTGTCGTCTTAACGTCACATTTTATTTTGCTGTACTATTAAATAAATGGCTAGTTGGACTAAACGGAATCCAGTGGGAGTTACGAATCGACGCAAGTGGAATCTTGAAGGTAAATTCTTTTGTGGCGTGAGAAGTACCTAATTTAAATATTTTTGAAGATCGATCATCTTTAAATAATTTGAAGTATCATTTTGCCGCCGACGGATGTGCCGATATTCAGTACGATTTGGGAAGACAGCTTTTAGAAAGTACTTCAGGTGTATATTACTAGTTAATTGTTTTTCTGGGTCCACTGTACACACCATAAGTAAACCATATCATATTTTTTCAAGTGCCATAGAATTACTTAATATTTGGCAGCACCCAGCGATAGTAGCGGCAGCATAATTCTAGTAAGGTGTGTACATCGGGACGCAGAAGTGAATTGGTTATATATTTGAATTATAGATATCATATTTGGAATTTTTATAGAGAGCGATGGACAAGTGGCACAAACTCAAGGAGTTCATTGGTTACTATGTGCAGCTCAGCAAGGTCATGAAAAAGCTCTGGATATGCTCCGGGATTGCTATCAAAATAAGCGAGGAATAAATGACACAAATAAAACAGACGTGAAGATGTGTCTTTCTATGTCGTCTGCAGAACGGGCAGCTAGGAAGGCTGCAAGAGAGTTATTCATATGCCTTTCAAATGGCGGAGAGCACATTACTCCTAACCAGCTAGAACAAAAGATGCTTGAAATTTACAATGTACAAAAATCGAAACAATCTACGAATGAGTTAAGTGAGAATTACTCTGAGCATATTGGTGGAAAGCGGCACAACTGTCTTCCACAGAACACGTACCTGTCAGAAAACGGCCTTATAACGGAAGCCAGTTTGATAATGGCAGCTGTAAATTATTCTCACGGTCAACTTCCATCAGTTTCCCAGGTCTTAACATTATCAATGCCCAACCCAAATTCTTTGGATCATATTCCTTGCTTTCACAGAATTTTGTTCCACCCAGTTGTGTTTTTCACTTTATTGTACCATAACTTTATCAGGAAGTTTTCTTCATTTCCTGGAACAAGTAGTTTTAACGTAAGGCTGATTTTATTATTTATGATTTACATGTTAATTTCCTGTGAGAACTTGACAATATTCCTCCCAGTGGGTGCTTATTATTTCAGTTTTGTTATAATGGTTTGCTCGACATTTAGAATGCTTAAAACAAAACACGATTTTATTGATTTCCGCATGTGGTCTGGATTATTTTTAAACTACAGCGAGAATGTGGATACGTCGAATTCAGAGAACCAATTCCTCCGAAACAACATGAAGCCGTATTTGTATTTCTTTCTTGCTTTTATAGTAAATCTTATTTCATACCCAATAATCAGTATGGAGTGGCTGCCTAATTCTGAAATAACTGTTATTTCTTTTTTGTTTGTTTTCCTTACGATGATAGCTTTCATGTACACTTCCCCGAGAGCTTTTCCTGATTTTCTTGTGTTTTTTTCCTTTGGAATGAATGTCTTGGCAAAGTATCCTTATGAAATGGATTCCGTAGTTGCTACAGGATGGAGGTATTTAGATTTGAAGTTTCCCACATTTTGTTCCTTTATTATTGGAAATGGGATTGAGTTTTGCTTAAACTGTCGAGCTGCATTGTACTTGTTTATCCCGGGATTTCTAATACAGCTAGCCAAGCGATCAAACTGGCACGGGACGTATATATATTTACTTCCGCACTGTGTTACACTAAGCTGGCTGCATATATGCATAATTAGTTCTCAGTATGCAACAATGTTTGGTCTCATGAGAGCTGCTTTGGGATTGGCAGGGATTCTATTATTCCTCCCGCTTTTTGGTGTGATAACACTTATGGTTCCAGTTTTCGTTTCTGTGGAGTGGTTAGGACTGACCGGTACAAAACTTCGCATGGTTACAACATTGCTAGCTACGTCTTTTGCAATACTTATATCATGCTTAATGGTTATAAATCAAAGGACTAGGAAATATGTTACCTTTCTACAAGTAGTCCTATACTATATGAATAAAGTAAGTGGATCTAACGTTACATTTTGCAGGTTGTTGTTTCGATTATCGCAGCTGCACTTCTAATACTACCATATATGACATCAGGTTTCAGCGGGTTCTATTCCAAAGGAGCAATCAATGACGAGTTACTGGGAAGAAAATCAAACTTAGGCAAGGCACAGGATGCTTCAGAGGAGCCCATGCTTTCATGGGAATCATTCTATAAACATTGTGGTCAACCAACGTCAGAGCATATGAATAAAATAAGGGCGCAGTTAGAGTGCTCATTTCTTGAGTATGCACTAGTCAGGTGGGAGGGAACAATATCTGCTGCTTATATTACAAAAGTTAGTAACTACCGCGCTACATTTGTAAAAAATTATCTTCCTTCATGGCTTGGTAATTTAATTACTTGTTATTTCGGCGATAAAAATGATTTTATGTGTGGAGATTCAGAACACTGCAGTGAGGTGAAGATTTTTGGTACCAAGCGCTGTAATTTAAACAAGTGGAATATCTATGAGTATGAAATTAAAGTGAGGATGCAATCTGGCATCTTAAGTAGGCCAAGTGAGATATATCTAAAAGCAAGTCATCAGTTTGAGAATTTTACTAGGAATGTTATTGTATCTGATCGCGTATGGTTTAAAGGAAGATTACTAAACACAAAAGAAATATCTAATGAGCATCGTCATGATATGATCTTAGGAGCTGGAAAGCCAGTTATAGAACTTATAGCAATTGGATGTATAACGTGTCAGGATAGAGAACTAACTCCTATTATTCTTACTGATAAAGAGAACTTAGCTGAGAGCGCGCGTATAAAAGATTTAATGAGAGGCGTTAAGTACTTTTTAAATGTTATTTTAAATCCTCTGATTACTTTTAAATAAATTGGTTGATATAAAATGTTCTTTATTGTACATTTTATTCTTTATTTATTTTTATAAATGCATGACTGGCAAAGGCTGTACTTTATCTGCTGATCCAGATAAACGGAGATTGGAAAATGCATATTACATTGCCACGATCTTACCTTGTAAAAGTGCCAAAATTTATATCGAAAAATTCTACAGTTCAGTAATAACAACTGTAACTAATGAAATTCAATGCAATGTGACTAATCAGGGGTCGGTTAATGTAGCTCGAAAACGATTGTCGAACGATCGAATTGTTATGGAATTTATATAGTAACTCGATCGTTTGACCATCGTTTTTGTCCTACATGAGCCGTCATATAGAAGTACCACTATTTTTGTATTGGATTTTCATTGCCTAACTAGAATTTTAGGTCTGATGCACACGTGAGTTTGAAAATGTTGCATTTAAGCAGCGCTAGTAGTAGCAATAGAACACAAATAGTTGGGTTGTTTAGTAGTAGAGCGAGCTGCTTCAATTGATAGGATATCTCAAGACAAGCGAAAAACTTAAAACGATCATTTGTGGATTAACATTTGTGAATCTGAGTTGCGAAATATTTCCAGTCCATGTCGTGTAGAATTTTATTTCGTTATGTGCTTCATCTACTTTAATGAAATTTTTATTATTTATTGATGAAATAAAGATAAATAAGTTTCGTTCTAATGGCAAAGTATATGTTCGTCGCCCACCAAACAAAGAATTTGACCCCAAATACTCATAGAAAACAATACGACTTGGAGTAGGAAGCATGACAGTCTGGGATCGCAAAGTGCATGAGAGTGTTCTTAGACTTTTGGGAGCTGCAAGCCGACCGTCAACTACGTCAGATGAGGAAGCTACATATAGCGAGCGCAGATCAGCAGAGGAGTTCTTGTTCAACAAGCCCATGCATTCCGAAAAAAAGTTGAACTGCAACTCGAACTGTACAGCAGCAGCAGAACCGCAGCTTCCCTTGGAGATGAACTTCCTGGACTGGTGGAATACTCGACAGGATAAATTTGCATCGGTAGCTTCCTTGGCTAGACAATGGCTCTCGATACCAGCAACGTCCACTAGTGCAGAATGGACTTTCCCTACCGCAAAGAACTTTGTAACACCCAAACGCAATTGCTTAAAGCCAGAAAATGTTGATATGCTGGTCTTTCTATATCCAACCAAACACATGTACACTTAAAATTCGACAATAATTCTCATGCCACACGCGCCGTAATAGCCAAGTCGAAATTACACTTTTGCCCTTATTATGGAAGTTGATTTCATTCAACTCGACTAGAGAAGACACATTTTCAAAGCTGAAATGCTAAGAAAATTAATGTTTTCGCTAGTCGAGTCGAACAAAATCGACTTTCATAAGCTCTCTCAGCTTCTAGGGAAGGTGGCAGCGAATCTGTTAATGCTAACAATATTTCTTCAGTTTTTTTTCAATTTATATATAAATATACTAACACGATATTTTGTAGAAATATGCTCTTAATGGAAAGGAAGTGGAAAGACTCACCACTCACCAGGCTATGTAAAACAAAAGATACCTCGCCATTTAGATTGATCACTATGCCTCTCACGAGCGTCATTACGCCATGCTATATTTTTGCGTAGCGCGACGAACAACTCATCCCAATCATGTTGTCCTGTGAAACGGAAAAAATTCTGAATTGTTTTTTATTGTTGCTTTACGTTCGGATGATAGGCCTGAATATTTGCCTCCATTGAAAGCTGAAATTTAACTCAATTTGATACATTCAATAATTATTTCAAAGTGTTCACGGATCTGAATTAATAATGACCAAAAATTATTTTGATTTTAATTTATTGAAATAAATAATAACGTTTTCAAATGTACATAGTAATTTTTAATGGAGTGTATAGTTTTATTGACATACAAATTATATTTTCTTCTCTATAGGTTAATATTATCTTCCTAAGGTTGTTTAAAGGCATGCAAAATATATTTGTGTAGTAAAATCGAAACTAGATATTTTAGTAGAAAAGTGCGAGAAAACCAGTATAAAAAGCACACTGAAAGCTCTTATATTTAAAATAATATACAAACAAAACTCTAGATAAATATAAATTAATGGTAATATTTGGAATATAATAGACTAGATGTAAATTCATTAAATTATTTTAATAATTTATTATAAATATAAATAATGCAAAGGATGAAAATCTATAAATAGAATATGTAAATGCAAATTATTTTAAAATGCCATGAGTATGAAAGGTTTTATTAATTTCAGCATCAGACTATGGTCGTTTGATCGATCTCTTTAGGCTCTTATTTTTGAACAAGATATGTTCCTTTCAGTCGAGATGTATTCAAAAAGGAGTAATAATTGCAATCTTTATCAACAAAAGAAATTCTTTGATTTGACTTCAAGAAAAAATCACTTGAAATATTTATAGTTGTGAACATATTTTGTGGAGGATCATATGTTGTGATGGTGTCCAGATTACTCAGAGGGAACACAGAAGGGAAAAATTATCAACATTATTAAATCTAGCAGGATAAGATGGTTTGGACATGTGATCCAAATAAATATTACGCAAAAGGACCCGCTTATGATGACTCGATGACATGAAAGTGGAAAAAGTTCCGAAATTACAACCTCTGGCGGGGTGTATTTGCTCAGGGCAGAAGGCTGCACACTTTGTGTGTTATGTTAATAAGCGAACTATTAAAATAGGCTAAGGGGGAAGAGTTTTAATACGAACACCTGTGAGAGTAACGAATTCTCATACTGCTGTTAAAAAGCACCACTGTTATCTCTTGGGGTCATCCCAAGGCAAAGCCAAGTTTTTTGTCCCGTGCGTTACCAATCCATTCTTATTTTTTTTCTCCCTTAGAAGGAAACACATCAGCAAAGTTACTTAATAATCTGACAGGTTAATTACTACACTTTTACTCACGTTTTACCACTAGAAAGAAAGAAAATAATATAAATAGTTGAGGAACGAGGTACAAAATCATGATTAATGTACAATAGACCCTTTATTCCTTTTTGTTGCGAAAAAAAACTTAAATGAAGAATAAGTTGCAAAAAATTGCATAGATATTGAATATTAAAAAAACCGCTTTAATCCCTTAGTTGCGGAAATCGCCTTAAAGTGTGATCAAATGTTATGCCCGTTTTGTATACGTCGTCCTAAGGTGTGCTGCTTCTTTTTTACCAGAGTAATTGGTTGCGTGCGCCACCTTAAATAATCTAAGGCCTACTTGGTTAATTTTCAACTTAAATGACGTATTTCATACAAATCTAATTGAAAATTGCACTCAAAAGCTCATCGATTATAATTTGCTTTATACAATAATGAACTTAAGTTGCAGAAAACTGAAAATTTTTCTGCAATTTCCGCAGCTAGTCTGGTAGATATTCGCCTTAATTAATTCAAAAAGATTTGCAATTAACTTCTTTAAGATAACATTTGAAAACGATACGTGAAAATTAATGTACCTGACGATTTGAGAGATGTTAATGTTGAATAAATAAAATAAATAAGTTTGCAGAAAAATTGTAAAAAATATTTTTCTTATTTGAATCGTATGATTCAATATTTGTTTGAAAATATTAATTTGTATTTTACCCTGAATCATTTTTATTGAAAATGTTAAATAGTTCATTTATGTCTTGTTATAAACTTTAATAAATATTCGGATTTGTTTGCATTGATTTACGTGCCATACTTTACTTTTTCAACATAAAATTTCCAACTATAGAAATTTGATTCTAATCCTTACTTAACTAATTGGCTTTTCTATTCATTTATCGTTAACAGATCCTCTACAAATTGGAGAATTTCCGAGGGACACAAATCGGTACGTTTGATTAGATTAGGCCTTTATACTATTTTCAAAAAAAGAGAAAATGAAGGTGATAAATCTACTGTTTATGAGTTTTGTTTCTCTAGATTTGATTTTACGTATTTGATTTCTTTATTAAATATTGTAATATATATAAATAGGCCTAAAAATTCTGACTAATAAACGCTGTCGCACGCAAAATTTCTTTTCTTCTTCGAAAACTAACACTTAGATGCCTGAACAGCAACATAAATGTATTAAATCAGCCTCTTAAGCAACCAAACAATACTTATTCATAAAATTTGAGATTTTGAGGGAGTTTTCAAACTTTTATTCCTTTCATTTGTAAAATTAGTTTAAATGTTGAGTTTTAAAAATCGAAAAATACTCCCCGGGATAACTTGCTGATTTTGTATACGATAGCGTTCAAAATTAATCAGTCGTACAATGAAAGAAAATATCACAAATGATTTTTGAAAGAAGTTACCTAATGTACACTCAAAACCTAAGTGAAAAAAATTACTAAACCAGCTAGGTTTTCTTTGCTACATTCTACCGTAGATGTTTGGTCACTCGCTTACATTTGACTTTCTTTACGCCACTGAAATGTGCCTGATTTAACTCCAATACTGGATGATCCCTGATTGCTGTTCGATGTAATGTTAAGGATGTTATTTGTACGACGAATAAGTTGAGCTGCGGAATCAAAACGACTTCTAATCATACGCATAGCCGGGTTTGTAGCTATCCCACTTCTTTTCGATTTACTGTGTATATTCATTCTCATCATTTAAAGCAACTATCACAACATATCAATAATTTACCTGGATGAGTGATTCGTTTCTTTGCAATTTCCCAATATTATTCGCATGTGAGTATCTCGAGCGAAGTGATGATCTGTTGAAGGAACAGATTTTTGTGGGATACCTCCAATTTCTTCAAATGGATGATTTGGCGGCATCTGGCCAGGTGAACTAAGTTCACTACTTGGCGAATGGGGAGGTGTTGCATACAAAGGTGACATACATTCCATATCAAACATATCCGCTTCGTTAGAAGTGATGTTTGAAGCTAAAACAATTATTATTCAAAATTATTTCAAATATAATACTTAATCGTCATTCATACCAATATTGATTTGATACTCATTCAGATCAGGAAGAACTTGAGAGTGTTTATGTGGGCCCTTCGACTGTTTTGTTAAGACAACAGCAGAATTTTGAATAAACGGATTATTACGACTATTTAATTTAGTTTGTCGCTGCAGTTGTTGTGTAAATGATAGAGGCGCCTAAAATGAAAATTGGAACAAGTGAAATTTAGTTTAAGATAAAAGGTATAGACAAAATTTGTAAAAAATAATTAAATGAGTGGAAACGACATTATCTCTTGAATTTAGAAAATGGGGGATAAATAAAAATATATTTCATTGGTAGACACTTTAATTAAAAGATGCATATTGCGCCTGAAAAATAACCTGATTAAGGAGGATGCTGGCTGAATTTCGCAGTATACCTACGCAATGACACTTCAAAACTCGGCATTGTTCCGAGGCATACCGCGTGGCAATTCAAAAAAGAGTGGAGTGAATTCTTATCAGATATCTATTCAAAGATTTTCAGCAAATGTTCAGGGACAGAGCTTTTGTAATTCAGGGCCTAGGAACTTTTATCGCTTCTAAAAATCAAGACTAAAGGGCGGAACATGAGATTCATTAGATCCCGCTGGAAAAATGTCATAGATGCAAATTGTGCGTGTTTTCATTAAAGCCAGAAATAATTTTTAAAAGTACCCAATATAAACTTTCTATATAAAAGTTCGACATTTCACATGACATTAGCCAATGAATACAGCTAAATTACGAGAAGAGTACAACAAGTTAGACTTTGAACATCCAGTTTTGATGTAATATAAAACCCCCAAGTATTCAAATGGGAAGCACAACTTGTTGAAAGTTTAATAAAAAAAAACTCAATCTCTTCATCATCCTCATCACTGCATTTGTGGCTGCATATTATCTTCGTCTGCGTGCTGTGAACATTAAAATTTCAATTAAGAACTGGAAGTAGTGTTCCTTATATATTGGTACACATAGGCTTTTTTCAAATGGATGCACTTCGAGAAAAGAAAAAAAACGTGGTAAAAACGTATTTTCCCCAAATATTTTAATTTTGTTGGAATCTTGCCTATTAAAATTAAAAAACTAGTTTTTACTTTACTGTAGAACAGTGAATCAAGGATAATTTATTAGTTGTAATCGTAGTACTTACTTCGTTGCTGCTGCCCGTTGATTGACTAGATATAACACTTTTCCGTTTTTGAAGGCTACTGTTGTCCGATTGCATTGTGTTTTCATAAAAGTTACTGCTATGAGTTGAACTTGAAGCATTTAATACATTGGGTGGCATATTGTTGTTATTTGATACCAGGTGACTTTGTTGATTTGGATGTGCTTGTGATAAAAGAAAACCGTGCGGTGGGTTATCAGGAGACTTCAATAAGTTCGGATGGATTTTCACGTCCATATTTGTTTCGTCTGTAAAAATATAAAATTAGCAAATTTATATACATAATATTCTCCTTGCCGATATTCACTTTTCGCGTAAGACTCGAAAATTTTTAATATGTTGCTACGATTTGATTTTCCTGCGAGTTTTATAGGAGTTCTACCACAATGATCAGATTTGTATGGATTTGCTCCATATTTTAACAATATGGAAACACATTTCTCATGACCTTCTTGTGCTGATATTCCAAGTGCAGTAGCACCTTGTTTACAAGCGTGATCAGGTATTGCCCCGAAATATAATAATATTCCCATAACTTCATGATTGCCTTGCCACGCGCATGAATGTAAAGGACTTCGACATTCCAAGTCCATGGCGTTGACATCGGCATTACCTGTTACCAATAAAAAAACAAAATAAAAATAGAACATATTTTAGTTGTTGTGTTTTCTTACCCATTGTAATCAATAGTTTAACCATATCTACATGACCCTGCCATGCTGCAACATGCAGAGCTGTCCTTCCCTCACTATCCGGAATGTTAACGTCAACGTCAGTTACATCAAGCAGGTACTTTACCACTTCCAACTTATTTTCCAAAGCCAATATATAAAGAGTTGTTCGTGAGTCGGCATCCTTACAATTAACATCACAGCCAAATTTTAACAATGTTTGTATGCAATCAATGTGACCTGTACGAGTGATACATATTACTTGAACAACTTTCACTAAAAGTGAATTGAAACCTTCTAAACAAGCTAATCTAAAAGCAGTTTTCCCATCGTGGGCCTTCTGATCAACAAAAGCGTTGTGAATTTCCAGAAGACACTGCACACATTTTTGTCGGCCTTCTTGAGCCGCTAAATGCAGTGCTGTTTTTCCCTCGTTATCGCATTCGTCAATCTTAGCGCCTGATTCTAACAGTTGGACGCAGACCTCATGAAAGCCTTCAAACGCTGCATAATGTAAAGGAGTCCACCCAGCATTATCACGGTGGGTTTCATCTAGTCCACGATCTAGTAATTGGCGAACAGTTTCAACGTTCCCTATAAAAACACACTGTTCAGCAATTATTCTGCAATTGATTGGTTTTTTATACCTTGGGCAGCTGCTATACTCAGCACGGTTCGGCCTTCAGAATCCATACAGTCGATTCCACATCCCCAGAAGAGCAAAAGTTTAACAACAGTAGCATGTCCTGCCGTGCACGCCGCCCATAAAGGAGTACGTCCCATGAAATCAGCCAAATCTGGATCTGCCCCATTTTCCAATAACAATTCACAGATATCTGCATTTCCTTCGAACGAGCTGACAAGAAGAGGTGACATACCGTCATTATCCAACTGATCTGTGTTTGCGCCATGCTCGAGTAGTGTTGATATTACTTTACTGTATCCAGAGGATCCACACAAAGCAGCAACACATAATGCACTTCTGCCATCCAAATCCAGATGATTTACATTAGCTCCACTTTCCAAAAGTATTTCGACAATATCGTAATGGCCCATATATGATGCGGCTATCAGAGATGTTCTGCCTTGCCTATCCACAGAATTCACATCAGCTCCTGCTTCTATTAATATTTTAAGAATATCCTCATGTCCACTCCAAGCAGCTGCTCTTAAAGCTGTTCGGCCTTCCTTGTCTGCTAGATCTATAAGGCAGCCAGGGTGTGCTATAAGCATCTTTACAACTTCTGTATGTCCACCCCATGATGCCGATCGCAGTGGAGTCCAACCATCCCGATCTGCATGATTCACATCAACTCGTTTCATACGCCCTGTGCCATCATTCATGGGTTGAGTAAAATTTAATAAGAGTTTTACAACATCTAAATGACCATTTCTTGCCGCAATGTTCAGCGCGGTCTGCCCATTATAGTCTTCGATTTCTAAATCAATAGGACCTTTACAAGCATTTAAAGCACGTTCTAACAAGTGATGATTTCCTTCATTTGCAAGGATATGAATAAGGGCTTTGCCCTTATGCATTTCGATACGATGTGAATCTGAAAGTTGGTGCAGTGTGCTATTATTTTCATCTTGACTTTCTGGGGGCTGTGTTTCACTCTTTTCTGAAGGGCTTCTTGGTCGTTGGGTTTCTTGGTGACAGCTTTTCTCACTTGATAAAAGTAAATCGGCTAGCTCGAAATCAATATTTTGTGATTTTTCAGATAACTCAGGTGAAATCAGTGAAGAATCACAAGACGCCTGCAGATGTCAAAATTATATATGTATATATAATTAAATTCCGTACAACAAATTTTTTGAAATAAGTGGATTTATTTTCCAAAATTCTAGACTGAAAATCCAAAATTTTCGATGCTTTTTGATAATATATCCAAGAATAGTTCATCGATAACAACAAGTGAGGTACCAAAAGAAAGATACTTATGATAGCTTTCAACTAAACCACAAATAATCAGAATCCATAGAATGATTCAGAAGTTGTGAGCAATCATTTTCATCAGGGAACATCCAAAGTCGAAAAATTTTTGAGGGATTGTAACTCGTTAGGGAAGGGTTTTAGGAGGGGAATCACGTGGTATACCCCGCGGTACCTTAATCTGAATCACCATGTATAAGAGAAAATGATCAGGCACATAAATGATTGTTACAAATTAATATTTACTCACCTGTGAATCTGCGTTGTTGATCCCAGTCTCTATCAGCAGTTTTAATATTTTCGCATCTGTCGGTAAACTTGGTTTAAAGAAATCACATAAGAAAGTCGTAAAGTCTTCATTGAGTTCATTCATTAAGAACTTCTCGATCATGTCTCGTGTTTTAGGCAGCAGATTTGGACCACTCTTATATTCATTCTCGCAAATTGAGCAGCAATTTAAATAGTTTGTGTAAAAGCAATCGTTCAAGTTAATTCGTGACTCAAGCAACATCAGTATGAGATCTAAATTGATGTTTTTGTTGGTTAAATACTCTCCAGATTTGATTAAGTGATACACAAATCGACGCACATTATTTGCACACAGCGTGTCGCTTATAAGTGTGTAGTACATTGAGATCATCACATGTCCTTCATTGACATCACAAATAAATTTTTTCGTTGCAAATTTCACGTCAACTAGCCAATCGGCAAACGAATTGTGGAATATTTTCACTCTACCTCCGTTACTGTCGTATACAAGAATGTTTTTCATCAAGTCTAAACGCTTTTCAAATTCATCCACATCAATCGCATAGTTGTGTGTACGAAGGCAATTATAAAGGAAGAGCTTGTCGACAAATCCTGTCGACGCTAACAATATATTTAAAATAGGACGAATTTTTAGGTACTGTTTTTTGTTGAAGGACTTCTGGCAAATGTACAGATATAAACCGTTTAATGTGCACGGTATTAGTTTTATTTCCCGAAACGAGAAGAAATTATCTTTTATTCCATTTAGAACCTTTTCTAGATAAAGGATGCATCCGTTAGACTTGATGTATAATTGATGCAAACTTTCAATGATTTCCTTGGTTAAATTAATAGAACCTTTGAAATCGGAATTTAACCTGTTGATGATGTATTCCTGTACATCCTTAACAACATGGCTTTTCCTCAGATCGTCTAAAGTGATTTTTTTAAATCCTGTAAACATTTTTGTTATATATTTTGTTTGTTTTTTAGTAGTGCACACCAAAAATAGCCATTTAGGAAACAAATGGATATGATTTGAGAGCAGTTCTGCTATATTTCGGCTCTTTTGGACCGACGATTTACCTTTCAATGTGGAAATTAAATTTCCTTCATTTATATAATTCTCATCAATCGAATCAATGAGGAATAAAAGAGCGCTCCGCGGAGGAGTTAACTCTAGTAAGGGGAAAAGCAGCGCTTTCTTAAAGCATTCATCAGGATTCTTCTCAATATTATCAACATTGAGACATTCAGCAATTTCAGGATTACTTGCAAGCATTTCATAGTATGCGTCTGCTATAACTGTTCTGCAACTCTTTGGCTTTGGAAGTGGCGGTGGCACACCCTGTTCAAAGCCAGCAGCACAATCAACTGTATCCTCGGCTTTAACTTCCAATGTCAGTTTTTCGTCAGTACCTTCTAGTTGCTCTTTTTCTCTATCTTCATCGTTTATTTCAGCCTCAATTTCATCCTTCATTTCTTCACAACCCACGTCAGCTATATCTTCGCCACCTCCCTGCTGAATTGTGTTATTACTTTTAGCTACTCGGCTTGAGATAGCTATTGGTATTTTGGACTTTTTGCCAGGACTTAATTTTGATTTATTTTCGCCATTATCTTTATTAGGAGAAGTTACTTCTTCTTTTGCTATTTTGCTCTGATCTGATGATTTAACGGAGGGAGGTGGGTGAGTTGAGTACGAAGTTTTAATGCAAGCACCTTCACTAATTTTCTTTTCTGGAGAGGGTGCAGATTTTTGTCTTGTAATAATTTTTCTATTTGTAGATGTTTTTCGTTCACAAAAATTGTTCTCTTCGTAACTTTCTTTTAGCTCTGCAATCAACAGTTCTTCAGTGCTAGCATCTAGCGTAGTATTGTGGTCCAGGTCACTAGTTTTTACTTCGATATTCATCACACTCTTGAGGTTATTATCTACAGATGTTGCATTTCCTTCTTTTGTGATCAAACTGGAATGGCTTAGTATTTGAAGCACTACACTTCGAATAAACAGACTTAAACTATGACATTCGGGATTCTGGGAATTAATGAAGTAACAGGCAAGAAGTTTGCGATTCAATATACCTTTTGTGCCTGAATTCCCATTCATAATGGCTTGGCATATCGATGTTTTCCCCGAACCATTTGAACCGAGAATTAAGCATCCGTGATAAGAACTTATCCCGCCTACGTTATGATTTCCTCTAGAAAGAAAGCCGCTACTCGAAGAATTTTCCTTTACCTCCATTTTAGAGGCTCCAGGAAGAGAGAGGATAGATTTTTTACCAGAAGTACGTTGTTCGAGACATAGCGCCACTTTCTTTAGTACCCATTCTCTATTTATGTAGACATTACTACTGTTGCAGGGTTGATGCATTGGGGAGCTCACAAATCCATTAACTTCTTTATCTGGAGATTGCTTTTTATCCATGAAAACTTCCAAATTTTCATTTGATTCTTCTGTTGGAGGTATAGTGCCGTCCAAAACTTTTGCTCCATCAGATGATTCATTAAAGTTATCCGAAACGGTATTTGATGCTGCAGAATCCATTGTAAAATTTTGTTGAACTAAGTTAGCAAAGTGTTCTTCGCGGGCTAGACAAGAAAAACTTGCATTTGGGCAATCTTTTCCCATTTCCAATTTCTTTTGCACTTGAGTTGTGTCTTTGAGAAAGTTTAAAATTCTTCTGTCTTCCAGATTGTTTTCCTGAGAACAGTTTTTAAGTAATGAGGAAGATGAATCTCCAAAGGAACCCATTGGGGAATCTCGAGCGCCACCATTCTTTAACTGTCCATTATCTTTATTTATTAATTTGCATTCAACAACGTTATACAACTTTTCTGCTTTATCTACACCATCACTGCTCATCTTAAAAAGACTTCGTTCTCCACTTTTGTATCGATCAGACTTTCGGAGTGGTGTAGCATAGAGTAACTCTTTCGGAACATTTGGCTTTTTGCCCGACCTTTGACTGCAGTTATTAAGGCCCACCGCCTCATTTGCTTTTATTTTCCGAACGGATTCATTAAACATTGCCTGACACGGCAGGTTTTCATAAATTTCATTACGAGTACTATCTTTCTCAGGTAACCGTGACATGGTCGATTATTGCTTTCGTTTAAAGTCTTTTGTTTTCGATGTTTATCGCGACATTATTAACGTGTATTTCCCTGGAAAATAAAAAATGGATGAGCAAAATTATTTAGTTCACATTTAAGCGAATAGCTAGTAGTTGCGTATACTAAATAAAATGTCTAGGTATTTTTTTATAACTTGACAAATGTTGTTAATCCACAATTTTTAGGATGAAATTTTACTGTGTGACATCCAAGCCAGTGGGATGCACAATTCTCATCAGTAGAGCTAAAGAAATCATGGTGCCCTATGCAGAATTGGAACGAACGAACGCCCGCAGAGGAGAAAATCTGCCGAAGTGCACCTCAACCAACTCTATTACCTAAATCAATTTCTGGAGTTTTGAAAATTCTTTTCTTCGATGTGGTTATCGTTTTAATGACTATGATTTTGGGATTTCCGGAAGAAATATCTGATGTAAACGGGTTGTGAGCAATATGTGCCTTAGTGAAAGGATGGTCCTATGGTTATAATTAGTTTGAACCTTCATATGAAGCAAGTATGACAAATAATTTTAGAAACATTGTGCGAGTATTCAAAGCCGTATCGAAAAAGCAGTGGCGTTCCTAGCAATGGTGTCACCCGGTGCGGTAATTCATGGTACCAGCCCTATATTACATATATAAAACGTTTGTTTGTTAATTGTAATGGTTTCAAGTTCTGAAATTGAGAAATTGCAGGTGTACTTGAAACTCCCGTTCGAACAACCCGATTACATTCCAATAGGCGCAAAGAGTACTGCCAGATATTAATTTACGTGTGACGTCTAACTGCCAGAAACTGATGAAATTTAACTCCTTTTTAAAGGCTGCTTGGTATTAAAGTAACCGTGCTTCACCAGATGATAGGGTAAGTGGAACCAAGTAAAAAATTGCATCGAAGGGAGAGGAAGAAGGTGAGAGAGTTTTCAAGGCAGCGGACTTTTTGAAGTGTTGGCATTTTTATCTACAATCATGGCACCAAACTGCACTTTCGTATCTGCCGAATGGGTTTCACAGCTTATTCAGTAGTAGCAACTAATAACTTCGCCCTCTACCACCGTTTGTTAAAATATTGCCGACATTCGAACAAAACCGGATCAGCAAGAACTTCTCGCACATATCTATTGATGTCAGTGATGACTCCTCAGGGCTTTAAAAAGCTCTCACTTACCGCACATACTCTTTAAGTCAGTTTCCAGGCGGAAAAGTCAAACCAACTTTTTTATCTTGACTATCCGATTACGCTCTGGTTCGGTCTATTCTGATTATAATATAGCCACACTATCAGTATGACATATGCATTTGTACTGTCCGGTCCGATCTGGTCTTCTTCCTCTCCAATGTAACCACGGCCAAAAATATAAAATGCCGGTAGCCGAGCTGGCTGAGGTGTAGTTCTGCAGTTAATCCTCTGTGGGTGCGCGTTCGATTCCAGCAAATGGCACGGTGGTTACCAGTGGTACCTAAGAATTGCATTTGCGAAATAACTGGGATGTTGAACAGTGGAAATTACATGCCAAAAATTGTGGAGTATTTGCAACATTTGTCAGGTTAAACCATGGAAACAATATCAAACAGGAACGGCTGTATCGTATTGCTAGTTGGGTTTAGCATTTACGACATTGAGTGGGCTTCAATTTAATGCTTGTGATCTCTTTCTCTAGGATCTACTGAGTATACCAACACTCACAAAGCAATTTTGGTTTTACTTCCACGGCTCGAGCACACGGTGGTGACCAACACTCACCAAGTTTGTACTTGGGCGACAGAATAAATTTAAAGAAAGAAATGAGTCTTCTTATTTATTCCTTTTTACTTTGCTTTACAATTGTTTCGCAATTTTTCTTCTATGGAGAAAAGAACATAATGAAAGACAACAAAAAGTGCAAAATAGAGCTATGCACGGAATATTAAACTGCACTGATATGCACCTGTAAGGAGAACATTTCATACACTAAATGGTGGACGTGAAGCAGAGAGTTTGTGTAGAATTGTTTTGAATGTTATTAGTTATGTTCATAATAAAAAATGATCAGTTACAAAATTACTGAGTGAAAAGATGACTTTCGTTGCTGATGTCAAGCTCTACATGGTACAGTTGTCACCTTAATATTGGGGTCTTGCAGCTGAGCAAAAACACACAATTCGTTAATGCACAAAGGATTTTAGCGTTATAATGGGAGAATTTATAACCTCTCATATTTTTATAAATTTAAATATTTCTTACATATTTATCTTTATTGTTGGGAAGGAAACATTGTTTACATTTTTACGTATTTTTGTATGATCAATTATTGCGCTCATTAAATAAACGTATTTGCATTTTTGCAATTTAGGAGTGACGTGTTGGATTAATTTTACCTGGTGCAAACGCTCCTTATCGGTCGCTGCCGCTTTGAATATGCGTAACGGAAATGTCCCTGACATAAACCGGGTGACCGGATGACTGGGGAATCTTCCAAATATGATATAATACGACTCTTAATAAGTATAATTAGTCACGTACACAGGTATGTCATCATTCCTCAATGTGGGTAAAAATAGGTAGCACGGAATTTCAATTATTTGAAATAATAAATTAAACATCGAAGTGCCTTGGTTAATTTCAAATTCTTCCACTGAAATTACCATATTTGATTTCTATCAAATGTTAATAATTATTATTTCTCTGCAGGTATGGATATCCATCTCTAGGGATGCTGTCCACGAATGAAAATCTATTTAAATCTGCTAATATTTTTTTACATTCTCAGCGCTTTTGCAGTTGATGCACAGACTACTATTATTTTGGGAAAATGATAAGAGCTTCCAGCCATCTACATTTTATCCCGCTAAAAATAAAAATTAAAATAAAGCAAGCTTGTTTGGCTCCGAGCCAAATTTCAGTTTTGAGTGCATAATACCGGCGAGAAAAAAAATCGTTGCTCATTATCAAAGAAATATTTAGATTTTTTACGAAACAGCCAGAAACTTGTAAATAAAGCCTGAGCTGAGTAAACTGAAGTCATTACAGTTGCAAGGAGGCAATTAGAATATCTTTGAAAACCTGCAGTGTATAGCATACCTGTATTGATTTTTCGTTTTAGTTTGTTGTAGTTTCAGCAGCATTCACTAAAACGGAAACAGCATCTTCTGATTGTTACTTTATTATGCTAAGGCGTCAATGGGGGTCAACCCCATTACCAGACGGCCATGCACATGCATTTCCTTAAAGATTGACATTTAGCAGAGAAAAAACGAGATAACTCTACTACGCCAGACGGTGATCCTTTCAGCCGGAAAATTTTTAAGCAAGGGGCAAGGCATCAAAAAGTCGATCTTGCTTTTACACTTGCTGCGAATGAATTGATTACTCATGCACTGATTTCATACTTTTTTGCAATTTGATTTCAAGGGAACTTTTCACAATTTCCACACAACACCCACACGCGTAGATGTTTAACATGAAAACCGATAGCTAATAATATGCATTTGCTCACATCTAGTAATGGAAGAAGACGGGCATAATAGCTTCAGCAGCTAAATCGAGTGGCCCTCACAAACAAACGCAAACAAAAGTAGACACCTTTGACAATTTACAAATTTCGTTTAATTTTCAATTAACACCGGCACGTCTATAACTTCTTACGATAGTACATGTTGGGCATAATCTTTTAAAACACTAATCTCTTCACATTAGGCAATTATTTCCACAAAACACGACAAGAAAATAGGAGCTGTGACGTCTGCTCTCACAAAAGGTAACGCCATTTAAAGACTCAGTTACAATAGCAAAGTTAGCAATTTTGAGATAAATACTAAATATTACTAAAACTCGTGTGGTTTATGTATTTAATATTTAAGATTCAAACCTGTTTTGTCAGTGTGTGCGTGCGTGTGTTGTCAATGTGTGCGTGTACTAATTGTTCTAAAACTGTACTAAATTGCACAATTGTAAGGTTAAAAAAAGAGGGCACTGTAAATGACAGGTTAAAAAAAGAGGGCACTGATGACAGGTTTAAAGAGGAGGTACTATAAATGACAGGTTTAGGTTGAAAGCTTAGGTAAAAGCTGTGTGAGCTTTCTATTATTTACATTACGACAAATGCGAATGCGAGCTTTAATCATTTTTGTTAAATTTTTTGTTATTGCGTAAAAGCTAAAAGCTGTTGCGCTAAAAAATTCTAAATTAATTGTATACTTTTTCTAGTTTCATTTAAGATTTTAAGCTATAAGGATAATTGTTATTACAAAAAATGGCAATTTTCAAATACAAATTCAAATCGCTTTGCCTATAAAGAAATTCAGATTGCAAGAACTTATTGCTATTTTTCTGTTTCAGAAATATATAATAAGATTTTTTTTAATCAAAAGCAAATTGTAGCAACAACATGCATTCTGCGACGCAGTATTTATCTTTAATAATAAATGCTTCAATGTTTCTCATTTTATTAACTGAAAAAATTCCATAATGTAAAGAAAATTTTCAATTACAAATTTTAATTCCTGAATATCTTTTAAAATTCCGATAGAGCATGAATTAGAGTGTCTTACCCCTTACTAGAAATTAATTGTTGGGATGTGTACCATCGTACATGAAAATCGTTAACTTTTCAACAAAACATGGAATACTGTAACTAGCCCAAAATTTTTTACAAATTTCACAAGCGTTTAGAAGTAAATATCTTTTTTAAATTGGTTTTTAAATAATTTTTTAAAAGAAAAGTATTTAATGATTCATATTAAAGAATTTTAAAGCTGCACCACAAAGCTCGAGTTATTTTCAAATTTTCTTGTATTTTCACTTGTTCTGACCTGAAAATATTCACCAACGACGCCAATGCTGTTACGGGGAGTAAACAGAGAAAAAAGTGATATAAACACCAGGAAAGAAGCCTAGCGGTGTTGAGGCGTACTAATTGATACTGAAAATGGCGACAAGCGCTAAGTCGTTTACGTTTGTTCTCCAGTGTTTAAAGCAAATTTACGAGTGCTCGCAAGCAGTGTAGAAGCTGTGATTAGTTACATTTGGTGAAAAAGTGTGCAGTAATCTGCTGTGTAAAAATGGAAGCGGAAAAGTTGGCAGAAGCTGCTGAAAATCTGGTGTTATCGGGGGTGAAAAACAGCGCAACCCATACGCAGCAATCGGGGATGGCGACTAAAGTACCGTACGAAAAGGAGTCTGAAGTCACGCCCCACAGCCCAGAGTTACCAATAGATGGCTCTAGCAGACTTGAGGATTTGAAGTCAAAATCGGAAATTCAAGAAAAGAGTAAAACTGGATTTAGTACGAAAAATAAACGGAAACGACGGCGAGGTAGGCCCAAGGCAAATACGAAGCCTTATAAGAAATCGAATTGGAAATTTCAAATGCCACGTTATCGAAACGGTAATTGCATGAGCAACAAATTGGTTCGTACCCGTTGCATAGTCCCTTACAATACGAACGGTTTTTTGATGGATGAGCACTTGGCAGAGGTGCCCAGTGCCCTTTTAACACCTTCTGGTAGGACGAGGGATTCCAGCTTTTCAGTAGATTCGGAAGACAATTACTTTTTCTCCTTGCCTGAGGATGAAGAGGAGTTTTTAACAAAAGACTTCGATAATGCATACGAGAAGACAAGGGTGGAAAGACTGGAAAGCATGTCGAAACAGCAGTTGATTGAGGAGTGCCTGCAGCTGGAAGACAGATCTGGGATTCAGCAAGCAACCACGATTGAGTTTTTGAATAAAATTCGAAGTCTCGAGGACCACATAAGGGAGCTTACCAACGAGAACCAAGGTAAGAGTGCAATTTAGTTGTTTAATTTAGTAATTTCTACTGTGATTATTTTATTGTAGCCTGAAGTTAATTCATTTTACATATGAATGTTTTTAGCAAGTGGTAAGTTGCCTTCTAAAAAATGCAGGCTTCTCTGTGTGATATCAATAAAATGTTGAGGGTTTTTTGTTTTTAAATAACTCCAGAAATTTCTGCAGATTTACTGTAATGTGGACGCATCTCACACGAGAGTCCACCACTTTTTAGTTGGTTGTTTTAATAAATTACCAATCCAGGTATTTCATGGTAACACATAAGAATCATATTTAAATAATTTCAGATCTTCGTCGAAAACTGGACATCTCTCAGAAACACTCAACACATCAAGAAGACAGAATCGATTCCAGCACAAGTGAGGATAGTGAAAGCGACAGTTCCACTAGCAGTAGTACGTCTTGCGAATCCAGTAGTTGCAGTAGTCGTTGCAGTTCTATGGCTGATATAAACGAATCGAGAATGGACTCTGATGAAATCGATCCTGGACAATATGAGCCAGATGAGACAAGTCATGTGAGCAATTTACATGAATCGGAGGATGGTTCGAACTGTAACGGTTATTTAGTGAGATCTCCGTCAGATTCCAAACAATCGTCACCCGCAAATTCTCCTTTAGCGTCTTCTCCAGCACAACGAATAATTGCCAATCTTGTTGAGTAGAATTTTACTAATTTTTTGAAATTTTTTTTTTACAACCTATGTTTAAGTAACAAAAGTAGCCATAACTGTAATTATTACTAACAGGGAACCGCCACAATCAATCTAATCAGGAAACTTCTAGTCAAGAGAAATTTTTGTTTCGATTCCGTTTTCGAGTTGTTGGCAAAGTCGATCTTTTCATTGTTCTGGCGTAATGAAGAATCATATCTTGTGATTTTGTTGTAAACTTACCTAATTTATTAGCAGGTTCTCCTAGAAAAACGAGTTCAAAGACTACATCACATCCATCTTTCGTTTTTGTTGAAAAAGATTTCCGAAAATTGTTGATAGATCCAAAAATTAACCAATGGATTTGGTTACGCTTTTAAAAACGTTATTTTTGCATTATTTTCAAATCATTAATTCGGTAGGGTTTGTTGTAGTTTTGCGTGGTTCCTTATAGTTGAAAGGTTTTTCTTGTAAATTAAGTTGATGCATTTTTACGGTCGTAAATTTATCTGTGTAAATTTTCTCATTATATATATATATGTATTCTGAAGATTTCTCCAATGATATTAAGGAATGTTGTACAGGATTGTTGGAGTTCAGTTAACATCAGGAGTAAGTTAAATTGCCCGGGTTCACCTCGATTTCAGCGTGTACTGGATGGATACTGTTGTGCAAAGTGCTAAATTGACTTCGTTTTTTATATTGTTTAAATTTTTGAAATAATTGTACTTTTGAAATAAATATAGAATTGCATAAGTGAGGTCAGATATTTTAGTGTTAGTGGTTTCTGTGTATTTCTGAGATTTAAAAATGCTTGTGTTTAGCGTACTTGTCAATTTCTTCACTTATTTTACTCAGAGTTGCTTAATTGTTGCGGAGAACTGTATATATTTTCTTAGTAATAAACATAATACATGAATTTCAGTCCTTTCTTAGTATTGAAAATATTTCAAATATCCACTTCTCATTGTGTAAACTTTTATTTTTCCTGATTTACTTTTACTATTTACATAGTTTTATTTAAAGTACACTTTTTACACAATACCCATGAGAGTTAGAAACTAATGGATCGAGACATTTTGGGGTTTTCTCGGTGCCTGTCCATTAAGCAATAGTTACGGACGAGTCCTAGAAATAAGAGAGGAAGAAAGAAATGGATGTCTCAGAGCAGAAACGGACCAAGTTCACATGTTTTTTATAGGATATAATGTAGAAAAAAAAACAATTGCAGAAATTTAATGATTAATATTTTTATTAACACTTTATAGGTAAGTAATGAAAGGGCTAAAACTGGGTAACCTTCGGTGTTTTGTATATAGTAGTAGTCAGCTATGACCTTAACACTAATTCACGAGAACTTTTTGAAAATCGCGAAAAAAAATTATTTTTTTTTTTTTTGTAAATTACGAAAATAGGGTCATTTTCAAAATAGAACCATTTGAAAAATTTTTGATAAATCTGTAATTTTGTGAGCTAAATTATCTTCAAGCCTTCCTCTTAAATTTTGTAGGACAGTTTTTTTTTTAAATATGTTGTTATATTAAAAATCTGTTTTTTTTTCAATGTTATTACTTTTGGAAGAGAGATTAGGGGATTTTTTTGTTTAACACGTTCACGCCGGCGAGAACCACCGGTGGTACACACGAGAACTTTAAGAGAAAATTACACGAAAACCTAAATACAAATTGAGAAAGCTCTTTTACTAATAAAGCGCCGGCGCCAACGTGTTAAGCCGGTGTAACTCTTGAAAAAGTGAAAAATTCAAAAATTAGTCTTACAAAAATCATAGACGATTGCATAACGATCATTATTGTCAGCAGAATTTTAGAAAAATACTAATACTTTCAATTAGATTTATATTTATTAAAAGAAAATAAAAATAGAAAAAAACGATACCCTACTACGAAGCTCCAAAGAATCAATATTGGAGGTGAAAAGCTGATGGATAAAAACTATATCGGCAACCTTTTTCCAAGGAGGTCATGTCAAGAAGATTAAGCCGTTTGTGATACGGTGGAAGAATCACAGGAAGGATTCCATGCTTGCGAAACGTGTTCAAGCACGTTAGAAAGTTTCCAAATTTCACAACTTCCAAATTTTGCACTGACGAAGCTTCAGAACTTCGAAGAAAACCTAGAAAATAACACTTTTGTTCGTTTGCGTGTTAAATAAATAAACGTAATATAATTTTTACACCATAGTCACGGCAGATAAGCGCGTTCTACACACGATAAATTTTTTGAGATTTTTCCTGTTAACATCTACAAAAATAGTAGCTGTATGTAAAAAGTGCATTAAAGGTATGTCAGCAACTCTACGCCGCTCCAGGAAAATCAAATTTATAAGTTTGAAGCACTTGTGATGAAGTGGAAAGATCAGGGATTTTCCAAGGCAAGTTTTTGAGCGCTGAACTGAGTCTATGCAGCCAATTTGAACAGTGAGATTGTGTCTCAAGTAATGGTTTGACAAACGTGTTGTACATTGTTAAGATAACTGGACGGCTGGAGAACTTCCCAGATCAACGTTAGACAAGTTCGTTGTCACCTTTCCTAGAAAAGCTTTTGTGAGATAGATATATACAAAAATGCATTAAGCAAGAGAGAGCTTAAAGGCTTTATGCTTGTGTGCGAGGTTGGCAGCGAACCTATTAATGGATCCAAGCATGGAGTTATATTGCTAACAGCATAATATTGAGAGATAAGGTCTAATTTGAATCATAATAATAATCTAAATGATTATAAAATGCTTTAAAAAATAAAATTGGTGTGAAATAGTTAAAATGTTAAAAATCATCAACCGAACCGTATTTCAATTCAAGCGTGTGGGTGATGCACCCATAATTTTTCTTTTATTTTGGAAATTCATGAGACTATTTGAATTTTATAATTGTATATTGCACTGTTGTTACTATATAAAAAAAACTAAATAAAAACTGTAACGACAAAATTTTAAAAAGTAGTAGTATCAAAATAAAATAATCCAATTATTTTTTCCACGTCATGCTTGACGGAGTCCTATACTAGTTAATGAATAAAGCTCTTGACTGGAACATGAAATATTCCATTCCTCCCGCGGTGTGAATGAATATTTAATGAGTGCTTTATTGTTCTTTAGTTTTGCCAGCGTTAATTTCAAATAGTGGCGACCATGATTTGTAGTTTTGACTTATAAATCGAAACAAATAATCTTTAGGGTCCACAAGAAGCCAGACATTACATTTCTTGTTTTATTAAATTCCATTCAGAGGATCATTCTCTAAAATAAAATTATCTTTCGCACGGGGATCACGAGAAGCGACCATAACATCCAAGTCGCTATTAAGTCAAGTTCTTTAAAATATATTTGTTTTGCTGAAACTGGAATACAGAGTTTTCGCATGAAGCTACATCCTCCATATTCTCCTCGAGATGGAACCAATATTTTCACAGAGAATAACTCCCAACTCTTACCTAAACATATCGTTTCCATTTTATTATTAAACCCTAATAGAATTAGAAATCAAAGCCGGCATACAAAATAAATGATTATATTTAGCAGATCTTTCGTAGAAATATTAATTTTGTATACAAAAAAAAAAATGATTATCTTAAGTTCTACACTTCTTTTGGTTGGGGGCAGGTGCAGCAGGATTTTCACCTTTATAGAAATCTTTTAGTAGCTGCATAGCTTCATCTGACCTGACCCCACCTCTAATTGGAATTTTGTACTTCAAATAATTTTCAACGTTTAAAACTGTTTTCCCCCCAAATCTGTCATTACAGCAACCAAAAATGATTTCTTTCACTCGAAGATTATTTAGTGCAGAGGCACACATGATGCACGGCTCCACTGTGACCACAACTGAAATTTCAGAGAATACTTGAGAACAATTCAAGGAGTTCGCAGAACAAAAATCAAAAACTTTATCAATGCAAACGAATTCAGCATGCCTCGTCGCATTTTTGGTGGCATTAACAAAATTTCCTCCGGATGCAATTATTTTATCTTTATATACAAAAACACAACCAACAGGGACTTCCCCTACCGCCAGCGCAGTCCGCGCCTCCTCCATAGCCTGTTCCATAAAACTCTCCATTCTTTTTTACTTGATAACAAATCTAAGAAATTGATTTTACGACTCGTTCTTTAGATATTTAATGAGATCGTTTTGCTCGAAGAATTTTCGCGCTTTCTCTGGCCAGTTGTTGTTGTTTAGGCTTCTTGGACTGGGGTGTACTAACTTGAGGAACCTTATATCCAGATTTTCACCATTTTTATAGGAATCCTGCTTTTGCAGTTGCTTCAGGCAATCATCAACATAGCTTCCAACGGCTATTATTACTTTTGGTTTCACAAGCTGGATTTTTTGGTCCAGATATTTCAAGCAAATGTCCCGCACTTCTTTTTTACCAGGTCCCTTAAACACGGAAGTTAGTTACATCGGTTACAGGAACATTGGCTTTACCTTAAGTTCGCTTGGCGTAATATTGCGTCCCTGAGCATCGAAGAAAGCGAGAGGACAGAAATTATGCATGTAGCACTGCTTGGAGAAGGTGTTAAGATCTCCGGAAATATCTTTAAGCAATCCCCAGAAACGGGCTCCACTCGGCTCTTCTATTTGGCAATTTAAACCGTTTACAGGTCTGTTTCGATGCAATTTACTAGGCTTATCTACACTTCCCTCCAATTGCATCCAGTCCCGAACAGTTTGAATATTTCCAAAAGGAACCTAGAAAGACAAAGTAATATTAAATTAGAAGCAAAACTTTATCGAATTAACTTTTCAATGTTAAACTAAACGTTCTGAGACGTAAATTAAATGATTGTACCCCCGTCTGCACCATGCCATTGGGGCCCGGGTTCATTCCTACAAACATTAAGATTTTCGGTCCAGTTAGAAACTTTCTCAAATATGCACAATGCAGATCATACGCATATTCAATAGGATTATAAATATGCGTAATGCTCGGTCCAAATTTTATTTTTGTTAACTCCTGGTTCAGTGAGCTTTCAATATTAAAAAACAACTTCCAAAAAGGAGTCGCAAAGTGTCTGGACGTCATGCTATCTGAATCAGAGGCGTTATTTTCAAGATTGCTATTATTTTCGTTGTCAGGACTCAGTTTTAATTTTTTACTTAACATTTCAAAACAAAAAGACGCACAACCTCAACCTAACCTAACCAAACCAAACCTCTGAGCAAATTAGGAGTGCTCATGATATATCAAAATATCGATAATTCGATTTTATGATATTAGACATCGATAATTTTTCGATATATCGATAACCTGTTTTGTCAATGTGTGCGTGTACTAATTGTTCTAAAACTGTACTAAACTGTACTAAAATTGTACAATTGTAAGGTTAACAAAAGAGGGCACTGTAAATGACAGGTTAAAAAAAGAGGGCACTGTAAATGACAGGTTTAAAGAGGAGGCACTATAAGTGACAGGTTTAGGTTGAAAGCTTAGGTAAAAGCTGTGTGAGCTTTCTATTATTTACATTACGACAAATGCGAATGCGAGCTTTAATCATTTTTGTTAAATTTTTTGTTATTGCGTAAAAGCTAAAAGCTGCTGCGCTAAAAAATTCTAAATTAATTGTGTAACTTTTTCTAGTTTCCTTTAAGATTTTAAGCTATAAGCTGAGGATAATTGTTATTATAAAAAATGGAAATTTTGCCTATGGGAATTTTCAAATACAAATTCAAATCGCTTTGCCTATAAAGAAATTCAAATTGCAAGAACTTATTGCTATTTTGCTATTTCAGAAATGAGAAATATAATAAGATTTTTCTTAATCAAAAGCAAAACTGAAAACTCAAAAGCAAAACTGCTGAAAACCTGAATGAGATGGTGTTATTGATTGATGAATGTGTAAGAATGATTAATGAATGTGTATCCCGCTTGCACTATTTCTTTGCAAATTTTTAATAATATCAATTGGCCTTCCGATCTAGTAATATTCTTGCCGTGTCTTTCTACAACTTTCCGTTCGCGATTACTAGCCCAACACACTTAAAAATCCAGGTAACTTTTACAACTCTTTCCAAATAATAACGCTATTTTTCGGAAAATTTCCTATGCAGTATACTTTTATTCTTAGATATCCGGCCTATTCTTGATTCCGTCGGGACGGTAATCCGATCGAGTTTCAAATTACGAACGGAATACAATTTACCTTCCTTAATTCCGATCGGAATGCACTTTGGTATTGCCATGTATAAAAAGCATTCGAAAACAGCTGATTATTGTCAGTTAATATAAAAATATTAATTTGTTCACATTAGAATAGTGACATATTTGGAATATCCTGGGGAAAACTCATCGAATTTTACAGCAGCTATAGAAATAAGAAACAGCATTGTAAATACGATGCTATAATTTCAATAAATATAACAAAATACTACAAACTCTTTTATTTAAAAAAATTTATTTGACGAATTCACATAAATATATTCTTGTTAATAGCGCAACAGTGGATGAAAAAGGATAGGAAGTAAGACGTTTTAACTAAATGAAACATAAAAACTAGAAACAATGGATTTCCTTTGCAGAACCCTTTCGCTACATCAGGAGATTCTTCCAAAAGATCTACCAATCGCCGATACTGCTCTTTTTTCGTACTCTTCACCCTACAAATTGTTGTTATATATAAAAATTATCGAAACCTAGCATAAACATTTTTATTAGATTTTCACTTACATGTTTGTTAACTTCCTTAACGCGGATTCCGTCATGCACACTTGTCGGAACAAATTTAAACAGATTTGACATTCCGATCGAAATGAAGAATCACATACATTTCGAACGAAATACATTTTCGAGAACTTCCGGAATCAAGAATGAAAATTAGGGTTGCGTTCGAATTGTTTCGATTCCGACGGAATCAAGAATAGGCCAGATTATTAAAGTGCACAAAATTCCCTTTAATTTGACCCCACATTGTCATATATAGCTAACAAGATTTTAGAATTAACAGCCAGGTAAAAATTATCTTTGTCAGGCATGTCTTTTATATGAATTTCAGCATACGTAAATAATTAATGAAAAAAAAGGATAATTAAAAAGAAACCTAGATATCAGAGGAAAACTATCTAATGTGGTGCTATTGCAAATGAATATTGTTGTGAGTTCTTCAATACTTGAGAACTTTTCGATCTAATTTATCCTGCCAAGAGCCTTGATGTTCCTGTAGAAGAACTTAGTTTAAATAGTTCCATTTTCTTCTATAGAACACTGCGAAAGAATCAGTTAAGAATCGTTGTAAGAGCCCTTACAGGACACTGCAGGCTCAGAAAGCACCTTAATTGGATGGGCATTGAAACCACCGAGGTATGTAGACTCTGTCTCGAAGAGGCAGTTGCACGATGTCGATTCCAGCTGTTTGGAGCACATTTGTTGAGGCCCACAGACTTCGAGAACGTCTCCTTCAAAAAGATACTGCTCTTTCTTAAGAGAGTGGGACTGACGGAGGAACTCTAAACGGAGCACAATAGGCCAACTAGTGGCCGCAGTGCATAGGCTACTTTAGCCCCGCCTCATTCTAAATCTAGTCTAATCTAATCTATAGGACTACATCCTCAACATACGAGAAAAATCGATAGACGTTCGCTTATCCTCTTTCCCCCCTCTTCTGAGCAGCAGGGCAGGAGCATTATTCCCCGTTACGATATTGTGAGTTCTCGATTCGAAACTTATATTTCCCAAGCTTAATTTCTCGTTAGCAGTTCTACAAAGTACCTTATATCGTGCCCCCAATAATAATATATAATAATAACAGAATAGGCCGACACACACGAATACGGTTTTAGGGGGTTCAAGTAAGATTGACCCCGCAGATGTATTAGCCTCTCACTGGGGCCTTCAACATTAAATTCAATGAATCGACAAAAATATACTTTCACAATTTATTTGAGATTTTCACCATATGCTAATTAAATAATCGAATTTATCTCCTTCGGCGACTTCTGCTTCGACGTCTCCTAGATCTAGATCGTCTTCTTCTCCGTCTTCGCCTAGAAGGATCCATCTGTTCCCTATCATCTTCTTCAGATTGGCCAGGCGACATTGACTGTAGAGAGTATTTCGTCCCAATTCTTTCGACATAGCCATACCGTACACCCCTATCGAGCACTTCTTTAACAGGTTCCTTAATTTGATTTATATCTACCTGCCAGTTTTTAGTAATGTGATCAGAATGCTTAAATCACATTTCGTATATGTACTCACCTTCTGGGCGTTCGCAATATATTTTATAATGTCATTTAACGTTGCTGGTTCCAGGTTGCGCAGAGCATTGACTACAATTTCGGTATTTCTTTTACGAACTCTTTTATTTTCATCATTTGTGCCCATTTTCCTAAATGTGAATAAATTTCAAACTGGCGATTTTATCTTCCAACGCGCAAAAACATCCTCTAATACAAAAAAACTGAAAATCATTAATAAGACAATTGATTCATGGCCTTCTGAAATGTACGAAACAACAGCAGTTTTCTCCCAAGCCCAGCAGCTTTTACTTGGAATTTAAGGCTTTGCTAAGAGCGGCTAATTGCCTGCTAAATAAGATATTTAAAAATAATTACTTCTTTTGCAATGCTGTAAAGTTGGATGGCAGCATACTGCACGATGCGCTGTATGCTTTGCAGAGAAAATTTTTGCTAATCTATCCTAATGCGGCCCATACACGTTACGATCTGCAGGACAACTTGGTCGAGTTGGACATGTAATCGTATCGTGTGTAGGGCTGCTGTCCAACTGCTGGATGAAAATCAAATTGTTTTAATTTTTTGAGGGCGGACCTTAAGGTTGTACTGCAGATTGTATCGTGTATGGTGAAGTTGTACAACGGATTGTATCAATTGCTTGAGCGTGTGTAGTAAAACATCCAACACGGTGTCCAACCAAGTTGTACTGCAGATCGTAACGTGTATGGGCCGCATAAGAAAAAAATTATATGGCAGGAGGGTGTCCATCTGATCTGCCATACACCCACTGAAATATGGTGTCTTAAAGAAATTGCGTCCGGGTTGGTACTCGTGGACATATTAAATAATTAAATCATAGCTTCAGAACCACTGAGATGAAATAAATATGGAGAAAGAATTGTTACCTCATATCGCCAACTATTTTTTTTTGCACAATGTCATATAATGAGAAATTTGAAGGTGACAGAGAAACTGTGAGGCACGCGTAAAATTTGTGTCAGTTTTGAGTTGGAGGCTTCAATGGCATGCTCACTCCATATTTATTTCATCTCAGTGTTCGGAACCATTGAACGTATGGAAACGTAGTAGATCTTGTTTTACAGGTAAAGCAACAACTGAGCAGAGCAGCCAGGCAGTCAAAAGTTAGAGATCACGACTCACGAGTTCCCATAAAGTGAAACTGATTACGAGCAGTGCAGCCGATCAGCGAAAAACTTGGCTGCTTGGTCATTTCTATTTCTCAATTGGCTGTTCGCTGTTCAGTGCTACCAACTGGGTAAGGAAAAAATTGGGAACATTTCACCCAAATTTACGGTTGTTATTTTGGCAAAAGCTTCGCTACGCCACTTTGCAGTTTGTTCCATTGAACAGCGTTTGTGTTTGGTTACTGAATTCGCTGTTTAGTTGAGCTGCTCAGTACCTGTAATACGTTGACTGCCGAAATTTAAAAGCTTTCGTGAGAGAACTGCGTGATAAAATGCCTTTGAGAGAGAGTGAGAGAGCTTTTAAATGCCGGTCACCGGACATTGCCTTTCAAACTTGTTAAATTTTCTTTTTTCTCAAAAAATTTCAGGGAAAATTCCATTTTCCTCGAAAACTTCCCCTATTATATGTTGTACTTTTTTTACATAAATAAATTATTTATTATGTTATCTAAAAATCCTCAATACAAGGTTGGTACTTAGCTGTTATCCTTTTACAGATATACACAACTTTTACAGGTATACCTACTCAATTCCTTAAAGTGTCCTGAACAAGGTTCGTTCGTTACTCCCTTACCCTCAAAATGGCACCCAAAGATTTCATGTCCTTTCACTCTTATTCTTATAACTTCTTGCAAGGATATCACTGGATAAAGAACAAGGCTTTCCAATTGTACCTTTACCTGTCCTAATTGGTTGTGTTATTCAAAAATTATTCAAGGTCAAAGTTGAAAAATGTGAATTTTGTGGTCAATTTTGACCAAAAAACTCACCTGACCAAAAATTCACATTTATTACAAAATTCATATTTTTCAGTTTCGACCTTGAGTAAGTTTTCAAGGATACAACGCCCGGGACGTTGAAGGGAGTGATTTCAGGGGGCGGGTCTCCGAACAAACGTTAAAGGAAGGAATCGATTGATATACCGCATATCGCTTAATTACTTGACACCCTGCATATTTTAGAGATTTCTGCAACACAAGCATTCAAATCATTTTTGCGTCACAACAGGGAAAAAAGATTTTTATTTAACAAATAAAAAAAATACAGAATTTCTCGATTTGGTTCATTTCCTACCATGATATGTTAATTTTAATAAAATATTTGTACGCCAAATTTAATTTGTTTTTTTAACAGTTGTGTGGACCATTAGTCCCCTGAAAGTAGGCCACTATTAGGCCCATTGTTCATCCAACCATGTTCATCTCAAAATCCGTGGGAGCAGATATTGTCAACGGTCCAGCCAACTAGTTGACTTTATAAAACCCAGGATACGCTCCCATCCCCTTTCGCCTACCTCGTGTAGTTCATCAAAGAAGTGGTGTCCTAGGAATCTGCGTCTTTTGTTCGAGAGTGACGGACAGTGACACAAAAAGTGCGTTACCGTTTCCGTCTCCTCTCCGCATCCCCTACAGTCGGCATCATTTGAGCGGCCGATCTTGTGTTGATGTGCTTTCAAGGAGCTGTGCCCCGTGAGGACAGATATCAGCATTCCTAAAGGTTGCCTGCTTAGTTGTAACAGTTTCGCAGTAGATCTGGCATTTGGTTGGCCCCACAATTCCCTTGTCGTTCTCGCGATCTGTATCACGTCCCACAGTTGACGATGTTGGTCGTTTGCCCAGTCCGCGATACGCCCAAGTAAGAATTTTGAGGTCATCCCCGTGGGGGAGGGTGTGCCAGTGGAAGCTGCCCCCCTCCGTGCCAGCTCGTCAGCCTTTTCATTACCATAGATGTCAGTGTGGCCTGGCACCCACAGAATGAGCAACTTGTTTTCTCGGGACAAGTCATTAAGTACATGCTTACA
>QYTT01094488.1:9678-26510 GCA_006980735.1 Dasypogon diadema
CTTAGAGGGGATGTAAGATCCACTCTTCAACAGAAAGGCACAATGAATTCCAAATTGTTCAGTTTTTGTTACCATATCTGGTAATTTCTCTAGAACGCATCAAAACCACCTCCAAAGAAAAACTAGAAAAAGAAGCGATGAGTTGAACACAGAAATCCAAAGAAGCTACACGGTTAACAGCCAGAAATTCAAAAAATGCCTGATTATACTATGTCTCGTATTTTGGTTGACCCAAATTTTACAATTTTTAAGGCTTTTTATTAGAATCGAATTACAGAGATGAAGAAAGATTTTTGTGAAAGGAAAGTTGTGGAAAACAAATTTTTTGAAAACTAAATAAAAGGTGAAATCGTAAAAGTGGTTTCAGTTTCACGAACAAACATACTGAGCGTGTTGAACTACATTTTTGTGGACACTTGATCTTAAGATTAGGTTGACGTAGTAGTAAAAGAGGTTGCTTACAACGCAGATGGGTGTGAGTTCAAATCAGGAGTAGATCGACTTTGAGGTGATGTTGCAATTTTCGTATTTAAAAATGTTATCTGTCAGCCTGATAGGGCCTGGACTCGCAACAGCGTTACATTTTGGATCTGCGTCAGATCAGGCTGTTCTATCAGGATTCTAATAGAAATTGGGAAAGCCAGGCTTGCGTTAAGTTCTAACCCTAACAAATTTTTGCTCGGGTTGTCAGCCCGACATCTGCGAACTTTTACTAACAATTTGGATCCTTTTTCAAGAAAATATTGTTACTTTAGACTCCTAGAGCTAAATTAATTCTTTTGCATTCGTTTAAGCCTACTCTTCTGAGTTAGAATTAGCAAAAAATGGAAAATTAATTCTTTAGTTATTAATCCCATTTCGTGATTCCTCCCTTTACATAAAAAACGCAATGTCTATTTGGCTGTCTGTCCGTATGTTCCTTTATAACTCTTAAAACTCCAGAATCGCTGAACTGATCTTCATGCCTGATTTTCCATGTGCCTGATTAGGTTTGAGGCTATTTTTCATTTCAATCTGATAAATAGTTTTTGAGTTATAACGATATTTTTGAAGCAACTCGGACTAGAAGATGCATAATTATGAAAATATTGACTAAAGATTAGAGATAAAGTTATGTTTTTTAGTTTTCAAGTGCTTGAACGCACGGGACGAACGAAAGGATGTGATAGTTGGACGAACGGGACTAGACCTGTAAGTGGACATACGGAACGGGACGGGACGGGTGGGCAGATGAGAAGGGCGGCAAATGTGGACGGATGGGATAGGACCAGCCGGATGTACGGGTGCTATAAATTCGAATAAAGCTTGTAAGTTTATCACTTGAGCGTGTTATTAATGTTGCGAATAGAACCAAATTTTAGAGAAGCATTTGTTTGGATGAAAAAATTTTAAATTTTTTATTAGAAAAGTTAAAATATAGAGAAATGGATGGCATAACTGAATAATAGAACTTCAGAACTTTCAGAAATCCATCGAAACTAAAACAGGACCTCATATTTAGCTATCGTAACACCGTTCTAAATTACCAGCAGAAACTGAATTTAGCAGAGATATCAGAACTTAAGTGACATTTAAAAACTGATTAGTCCAGAAATATACCAATTTAAAAAAGAATTGGAAGCTAGTAAACATAAACAGGAATTATTTGATAATCGGAACTTATGAAGATTTAACTAAATTTCATACAATGGTTAAATAAACATTAATTTTTACAAAGAAGTTAGTAGCATTTTTTATTTTTCCATAGATAGAGAAAAACACACCTCCTCTCAATTATTGTATTACTCGTAAATTGAAAATTCTACTTTGAAAATATAATAGCCGATCTATGCTCAAACTTTTCCTTTAGTTTTTCACATTGCTTAGAGTATTTTGCCTTACCAGTTTTAGCATTTGACATTTTTACATGAAAAAGTTTGTCTAAACTTTTTGTTCAAAAGTTCAAAACCCTCCAGCCAATATTCCCTCTAACTACAGAGTACACAAAATAAATATGTCAAAGTACCTAACCAGCAGATGCATATTTATATATATTATATATTTTAATAGGTATCAAATTGCCTTTGATAGATACTTTAAAGTTTTAACTTAATGTTTACAGTCAACTGAAGAAATAGCATAAAAACAACTTAATCACTTTGGGTTGATATTACAATGAAGCTGGGCTAACTTTGACTCTTACCAACACTCCGGTCGTTATAGTGAATTATTCCTTTCAGTTCCTTGTGCGGGACGTTACGTGTTTAAAAACTTTGTTTGTTATACCTTTTCGAGAGAAATTAAAAGATTAATTTTACTGATTGTTTATTTTGTAATTGTTGTAGATTTTATAGGATAAGGTCTTACTTTGTTTTCGTGTCGATTAAAGCGGATTAATTCATTAAGGGAACTAAATTTATATTTTCGAGTTAAAATTTTATAATCTGAAATTATATCAAGTTGCATGAAGGCAGATACTTATATGAAAATTTTTAATGATTCTAGACAAGTTTATGATTGCCAAGACATACATTCAAGAACATGTGATTCTCACACCAACATATCACACACGTAAACCATAAAAGAGTTTACGATTTTCTGCACATGTGACATAAAACTGGGGACGAATAAAAATTTATATCCAGAAACCAGTTCTTTAAACACGAAATTAATTACGACAAATGCGCGAGAATACTTTAATATCTGGCAAAATTTCCTTTGCCACCTGATTGTGTGGCTGAAGTGAATTTTGCCTTCCTTCTTCCTAGGATTCCCAATATAACTTTATCACAGCTGTTAATCTGTTAATTAGACGATTGTCATTGCTTAAAAAAGCAAAAACTGGACCAGCATAAATCTTAGCAATTCCACCCGCCCCCAAGATAACTTTAAGTTGGTGCGACTAAGTTGCAGCACGCCCTCATAGAAATTGAAGATGAAGATCTCAAGCAAGTGTGAACGATGTCTGTATAAGCGCCCGGACCCGGATCCTATCCCAAGAGCAGCATCTTACGGAAGTGTTCTCAGATAAGAAAGTCACATGCTGCGAAAATTAATTTTGAACTTGCTCCAGCTCCAGACTCCAGAATTGGGGAAAACTTCAAATGTGTGTTGATTGCAGTGCGAATGTGGAACGGGAATAAGTTTAGCAAGTTGAATTTTTGCTACAAAATTCTCTACTTGTTTTTATCCAGATAGAGGGGATTCAAGAATGTCAAAACAAACAAGAAAATATCTTATTTATGCAATGCATCTTCCCAGAGATCGTAATGAAGTTAGCGCGCTGGGTGCAGCGAGTCTGTAGTTTTTGAAAGTTGTTATTTTTGCTGTGAATGTACGTACGTACATAATACATGTAGACAAATTTAGATAAATTGCAAACTTTAGGGAAATGTTTTCAGCGATTGAGAGATTTTTGCTAATTACCATGTGGTGAAAGTTATTGGCGCAAAAATATCTGAAATTGGCATGGTGCCCTTCTATAGTGTTTCCCTGCTGCCACATCAGGTCATCCTAATTTATTTTTACTGATGGGAAAAGTTTTCTACTTTGAAAGCTCTGCCATTCGCAACTCCCATAATAATTCTTGTATTGATCCATGTATATTAGTTGTTCTTTATCTACAATTTTGGCTACTAAATTCGTTTCCCGGCCAACGCATTTTCATGAAAAACGTTGGTCCAATAAACCACTGCTCCCAACATTAATCTCGTAGATTGATTACCAGTTCATTAGCGTTCCTGCCATGATTGAATTTTCTAATTGAGATGTGCGGTGAGGTAGATACTTTCAGAAAACACGTAGGTAGGTATATATTGAAAAAAGGAAAGCTAAGGATGAAATAATATAGTTGTATATTAATTCCACAGATATATCTCTGGCAGTATATCGTTGAAGAGAAAATTATAGGAGTATATCTGAACTTGGAAACCTTTAACATTACCTTTCCAAAACATAAGTAGAACGAATAAAGTTGAAGTATTCGGTGTTGTACTGTACAGATTGTTCAGTTTGTGGGTATAGTGTGTGACCATGACCATACAAGCCATGGTCATTTAATATACCATATTCTTCTACTTATGCGTCTTTTGCTTTCATTAGTTTCTTTTTAGAAACAGCCCAAACTTAACCTGGCATAAAAAAGCAACATTTACATTATCTCTATTTTATCATTATTATCTTTTGAGAATATATTACCTTAAGAACAAAATCAAATATTATTGAAATTAAAAATGCGGTTAAAACGTGAAAAATGTCAGTCTTCGGTACTTTTAATGCAAGGAAATCCTTTGAATTTTACGTTCCGTCATTGGGTTGCCCACCAAATTTCCTCAACTATTAAAAAAAGTTTACCTAATTTCTCACTCTTTGTGGTATACTAAAACTGTTGCGTTTACGTGACATTTGCACACATGCACGGTTTACAGACTACAAGGTTAGCCAGGATTTTACTTTGAATCGCCATTTTGTGACGTCAATCTGGATGCTTTGTTTTTATAGCTTTTCCATGGTAACGATTTTCAAATTTTGCAATAAGTGAGGCAGTTTTTTCGTCGTTTTCGAGGGTTTTTCAAATATGTATTTCATTAATATTAATTTCATCTACAAAAACAATGCAAAAACAATGTGTCTTCTTCTTCTAATAAAGAGTCGAGCTCAATTTATCCAGAGTGACGTCACGATTCACATGTCAGAGTCAAACCTGTCTAACCTTTGTAGTCTGTAAACCATGTACACATGCATATGAAATTACAGATAACGGAGTAAAATTGTATTTGACCGCTGCGATTTGTATTCATGACTCACTTTGGCTTGAGAGTCAGTAGAGTTAAGATCTGTGTTTTTAATAAAACTGAATTATTATAATAATGGGCGTTTGATTAAGGGTCACAAGGAAGGGATAAAACATTGGCGATGAGGATCAATTAAAAGAATAAAATAAAATGGAAAGGGGTGAAAGAACTGCACCGAGCAAAGCATAAAAATCAACAAACAACGCAGAAAGTCAAGAGGAACAAAGTCAACATGCAATCGCTATCGGAGGTAATTTCTCTGAATTTGACTCCGAAAACACAGATTGGGACGTTTTTGAATCTAAAATTGAACAGTACTTCATAAGCATTGGTGAAACAAATGAAAGAAGGAAAACTACGTTTCCCGAACTACAATATGACGTTTACAAGTTATTGAAAGACCGCATTCATCCTAAAGAAGTGCAAAACCTACGATATGAAGAAATAAAAAAGCAAATGAGTGAATTCTATGGTAAAAGGGTATCAGTCTTTTTAGAACGGAAAAAATTTTACAATCTGAAGCAGAAAGAAGGTGAAATGGTAAATGAGTGGTATGTGAGAGTGAAAAAGGAAGCAGTGCAGTGTAAATTCAAAGCCAATCTTAGCGAAGCATTAAAAGACATCTTTATTGTTAGCGAAGCATTAAAAGACATCTTTTATGTAGGCGGGACCTAGACAGACTGAAGAAGACGAATATACAACGCTGGATAAAATAAAAGAATTAGCAGTGAAAAGAGGCAATGTTAAATCAAAGAGCAATGGGAAATCAGCAAGAGACATTCACAATCGCCCGAATGAAAAACACAACTACGAAGTCAAGAGAACAAAATAAATACGGTCATCGAAGAGAACACAGAAACAACAAAACTAAAAACCAACACAATCAAGTTAATATAAAGCGCAGTTATTGTCACTGCTGTGGCAATTAACAATTAACGATTGAAAATGCAAAAGCCAAATTCATACCAATATAGCGCGCCCTGAGTGTACGATTTGAGGATTGAAAGGAGAAATTTGGCAACAGTTCATATATTGCTAGAGTTAATTTTTAAAGTATAAGAACTCATTTAAATTATTTTATTTATTTTGCATACATCCTTAAACATAGCACGCATGATATCTACAACAAAATTATCTGTTCCATATAAGCTCTTTAATTCTTTAAAAATACAATTTTCAGGACAACAATTATGCAAATTATTGCTTGCAAACTTTTGTTCTTTAATAGCAAATAAATTTCTTGTGTATGCGCCTTTATTGTTCCGTTTACCAGCGTAGGAAATTTATAAAATACTCCGAAATTAAAGAATTGTTTGAAGGCTATAATTAATGGGGTTGTAATTTAGTTAAAATAATTTGTTTCCTTCTTTTACTAATCGCACACCACTCTTATAATCATATTAAAAGAAATATTTTTGTGGCCTCTAATAAATTAACAGACACTAGCTGCTAACATTATTTAGTCATTGTCAGAGCATCCTGGACACTAAAATTATTTGTTTACTTAAATGTTAACAACTTATACTTTTGGTTTATAACTACCAAGTACCTTAAATTGCCACCATTGGGATTTAATCCTAACTTATTTTAATAGATTCTCAGAAAAGAGTTCAAAGAAAATTTTTGTTCTGATCCTGAGGCAAGGTTAATTGATAAGGTTCCAGAATGAGGAGTACGATACTACCTTTATTGGTTTCCTTTTTTAAATTGACAACGACTACAGCTGTATTTGATTCAATGTCCTCGCCAGGTCTCTGACCGTATGGCATTGTTGCACACGAGTTTCTACCTTGTAAAAAGCCTCTACGTATGGATGAACCCGGAGGAGGGATTATGTGTCCTCTTGAACCGAATTCAAAAAGCTTTATTTTTACTATCAAAAAGGATAATAAGAAAAAACTAAAAACATCTTGCAGTCTTCACTTTCGACCTGTTTTGACATCATTGTTTTGACGGAATTTTTGACCAGTACTACCAGATTTTACGTAGAGACTGATACATTGGGTACATCTAGCGCACTCAGCTGCTGAGTGGCTGTGCTACTTAGCAAAGCGAAAAGCTTGAATCCAGCACGCAATGCGCGCTGAATGAGATTCTGATTGCCATTCTTGAAACAACTGTCAGTGAACAAATTCGTAATTTCTCGTAAAGTGCAAACAAAACGTGTTATGATGGAAATGAGAAATATATATTATCTTTGATTTGTAACTTTATTGCAGATGATGAAGTGGAGGGACTGTTAGAAGTATTTTTTGAGCGGAAAAACGTCAACACCTTCTGAGCTAGAAGGGAAACTCTATATAAAGATGTATTTTCTCCTGAACTGAATTATTTTGGCGTATAGTGTATGTAATAATCTTGTTACAATCGTATTTATCAGAGGGGCACTAAGCCAATTTGAAATTTTGCATACAGACAGAAATCATTATACCCGATTTTAGGCAAGCACTTCGAAAGGCATTACAAAGGAATTCATGTACACATCGATTTTGTAAATTAATTGATAAAAGGATTTTTGCATTTGTTTTAGTAGCGACAAGTGAGTTTAACGACAGGAACAGTGTTGCCCATTATTCTTAAATTTAAAAAGTAGTAAAAATGATTTTGTGGAAGATTTGCTGCAACACCATTTCAATTGGTGACCCCGACAATTAAAGATTTAAGGAGAGAAGACTAAATAAAATAAAATAAAGAAGAAAGAAAGAAGGAAGGTTTGAGAAAGAAACAAAAGAAAGAAATTTAAAACAAAGTTTCATGGTTAGAATTTAATAATCCTTTAACAATTAATTTATTTTTGAATAATAATGAATGTAACGCTTTTGAAAACGATATTGTACAACACAAACAACACTTACAAAAAAAATTTCATTTCTCTTAAAAAAATGATTTTTCCTTTTAATTACTTTTTAGAATTTCTTTTATATACGAGGATTGTATGAGAAATACCTGGCCTTGACAAGGAAAAAAGATTTTTATGTATAAAATTCATTTTATTGTTATACATAGTCTCCTTTTAGCTCGATATGCTTAGTCCAATGTTTCTCTATCTTTTGTATCCCATCTAAAAAGTACGATTTCACCAACCCTTCAAAATAGGCGTTTGTTTCAGCAGTCACCTAATCGTTTGAGCCAAATATTTTTCCGCCGAACCACTTTTTCATATTCGACAATAGGAGGTAATCGCTAGGGGATAAATCTGGCGAATATGGTCGATGCGGAAGCAATTCGTATCCTAGCTCATGGAATTTCATCATGACGATGATACAAGTTTGTACGCGTGCATTGTCTTGATGGAAGACAATTCTTTTCTTCGCCAAATGCGGACGTTTTTCCTTCACAGCATCGTTGAAACGATCCAATAAGTTGACACAACACTCGCCATTAATCGTTTTACCATTTTCAAGGTAATCGACGTAGATTATGCCCCGTGCATCCCAAAACACTGTGGCCATGGACGACTTTAATGCTCTTTAGCAAAAATGCTTGTAGGGCGTTTAAATTCAGCTGCCTAATATTTTATGATCGATAACGAAGGTACAGAGTCCCCATAAACTTCGCTGAGTTCCACTTTTATCTAAACATTCGTTTTCTTTTTCAAAAACAAATATTTTATCATTGCTCAATATTCTATTTCTTCCATTGTTGTAAAATTACAAAAGTTGTTCACTTTAAATGGCTATCACTCACAAATTAAATGGCACAGCTGCTTGAAAATTTGACAGGATTCTTGTAAAAGGTTATATTTACGAAAAATAGAGCTGTTTTAAAAGTGATAGCGGCATCTATTGCCGAGGACAGATACTTACAATACAACCCTCGTATATATGAAAATATTTCTTTAAAATAAAAAGTTTCGCGAGTGAATTACGTCAAAATAAAGCAAAATTTTTTATTTTTTATTTCGTCATGTCAGTGAAAGCGGATGACAATATTAATAACAATTTGATTTTTGGGTTAATTGCCCAGAAGTGTGGTACATACAAGCTGAGGCACAGTTTAGTACCAAGTATATATCAGTTGATAGCACTAAATATAAGTAGCTTTTTTGTCATTGCCACCGGAAGTAATTACGGAACTTTTTGATGTAATTTGAAATCCAGAAACTTCAAACAATAAATAAATTCTCTTAAAAAGGTTTTATTATTAGAGCATCTTCGGAAATTGGAGACAGACAACCATCTGAATTTTTCAGAAATATGTTGAGATTATCTGGAGCAATTTTCAATTAAGAATGTAATAAAAAAAAATTATTCATGAGAAAGTTGCCGAAGGACATATATACTTCACCCTCGTTTTCTGCAAAACAAAATTTAGAAGTGCTATTTGAACGAGAATGAATTTCTTTTGACTAAAATAAATTCTTTGAAAAGCAAAATAAATAATTTACAGCAATTATTGAGTACTCTTACTTTAAATAATTTAGAGGTTCATACATTTAATTATGATAATAGGCTGAATAAATTTAGGAACCTGTCTTATTTTGAGTTTAGGAATAGATCGCCTAGTGTCGGAAGAATAATAATAAGAAAAAGAATTTTTGGTACCATTTTAAATTTGGGGATAAGTCAACAAAATGTGTTTTCCCGTGTTCTTATAATAGTAAATACAGTTTCGTTTAGATATGTAGATACTTTAATAAAAATCGTTTTAAATAACACAGGCACAAAAAAGGACGTGAAACTAGCAAAAATATCTTATATATATACAATACAATACATTTAAAAAGATACAATATATGGCACAAAACATTATCTAGAAAAATAAAAAGACAATAGCAAAACGCATATGAAAAAAGTACAAAAAAAGCCTATGTACAAAAACATATAAAGTAAGTATAAAGGACTCTAAAGGAACAATGAACAGCAAACACACAAAATTACATTAACAAACAACAGTAAAAACCTAGTTCTAATAAAACCTATTCCAAAGAATTTTTGTAATATCTAAAAAGTAAAAAGATTCATAAAAGTACAATTTTCACAAGAAGTTTTGATACATGAAACACTGAATGCTGAAATACCTCAGCACCAAAACATTCTGCAATTAATAACGAATTTGGAAATATTTTGAAAAATATAAGCACCTCAATATGATAGACCAACAAGGCATAGTGTACTACATAATATTTATTATACTAATGGTCAATTCTCTTTTGATAGTCCACGTCGCATCGCTTAGATGCAAACAAATTTAAAATAGCAAAATTGGAATTTGACCAAATGTTAAATTAGATCTATGTAAAATTTCTTCATCTTCAGTAGCTTCTCCACTCCAAATGGTGCCAAGGAAAAACTCCATGGATTGGAGACCATGCGGAGATTACAGGAAATTAAATGCAATTACATTGCCAGATAGGTATCCAATACCCCATATTCAAAATTTTTCGTAAAACTTCAGAGATTGTACCATATTTTCCAAAATTTGATTTGGTCAGAGCTTACCACTACATTCCAGTAGCGTCAGCTATAAAATTGCAATTACAACCACATTCAGTTTATTTGAATTTACAAGAATGCACTTTGGCTTGAGAAATGCAACTCAGACAATTTAACGCTTCATGGACCAAGTCACAAGTCACGTGTCGATGTACTATAGTAGCAAGTAAATCTGTCAAAGTATATAAATTACGTCTGGGCGAACTTTTTTATTGACTTGAAGATTACGGGATAAACATTAACGCATCCAAACGCATTTTTGGAGTTGACACGCTCGATTTGCTAAGTTATAAAATTTCCAAAGACGGAATACTTCCTTCATTAGAAAGAGTAAAGATGATTAAAGATCTATTTTCGCAGAGAAATGTTCATGATATCCAAAGATTTATAGGAATGATAAAATTACTATCATCGCTTAATTCATAATTTGGCCCTACTTTGAGTTGCCCTTCACTTTAATTTAGCTAATTTATTAAAGCAACCAAAAAATAATAAAAATCTTAATTGGCCATATAAATGTGAAGAATATTTAACGAGATTAAAAATAGATTATTAGCACACACGCTAAAGAATACAACATACAACCTCACAGTTGATGCTTCCGATATTGCAGTAGAAGGTGTATTATGGCAGTTCAATGAGGGTACCTGGGAACCGTGGGCTTTCTTCTGTAAGAAGCTTTCCCCAGCAGAAACGAGATATTATGGATTTGATAAAGAATTATTGGCAATACACTTAGCGATAAAACATTTTAGATATTTCTTGGAAGGAAGAAAATTCACAATATACACAGATCAAAAACTATTAACTTCTGTTATCCATTCACAAACAGTCTAGGCTTTAGACTTTATCTTTCAATTTAGTTCTGACATAAGACATATAAAAGGTGCAGCTGATATTGTAGCAGATTCTCTATCTAGGGTTTTAGTCGATGAACAAGCATGTGAGGTAGTTGATGATGATAAATTAGACTTAGGTAAATTACAAAAGAAAGATAAAGAACTTAAAAATGTAATTTACAGTTAAAATTCAGATTCGAAGGTCAGATTAGAAAATATTACTAAAGATATAAAGATTTGGGGTGAAGTATCACTTGGTAAAAATAGGCCTTATGTACCTAGAGAATTGATACATAACATTCTTCAAAATTTTCACGAATTGTGTCATGCAGGTTTCAGAGAAACACAAAAATTTATTACTGATCAATAATTTTGGCTTCATATCCGGAAGCAAATAGCAAACTGCACTCAAAATTGTCAACTGTGCCAAAAATCAAAAGTATATAGACACAATTAGGAGAATTTCCTTTACCGAAAAAAGACTTCGAAACATACACAGTTAATTAGTAGGACTGCTAGCACCTTTTAAAGGTTTTACATTTCTATTAACTATTATAAATAGATTCAGACCTTTGCCTGAAATTTTCCCACTCAAAGATTCTTCTGCTACCACAGTGGTCACAATACTATTTGAGCAATACATTCCACGATTCGGAATACCTTCCGAAATTGATTCGGATCAAGGATCCCAACTTGAATCAGGGATTTTTAAAGAATTTTTAAATGTGCTAGGAATTCCTAAAATTCATACGACGGCATATCATCCACAATCGATTGAGATAATTGTTAACTGAGTTACACATTTACCAGTAATTCTCTTAGATTTGAAAACCGCAGTCAAAAAAGATTTAAATTGTTCTGCAGCAGAATTAGTATATGGTCAACCATTATATTTACTAGCAGAATTTTTCATAGATAAAAAATAATTTGATATGTCAACTTCGTCTTTTCTGAATATGTTGAGATCTTGGATAAGGAATTATGTTCCTCAAGCTCTAGAAAAATTAAAACGAAGTATTATATTCCAAAAGACTTGGGATTGCTCATATATCTTTCCCTGGTATGATAAAATAAAACCTTACGAAGTAATACATAGAAGCAATAAAACTTTTGTAACTAATATTGAAAAAAAAGCTACGGTATCGATTGACCATATAAACCAGCCTTCGTTGACATCAACGAAGATTTGGAGAAACCGTTAAAAAATAAAACTAAAAAAGAGTTAAATTTTTACCATACGTGAATTTCACAACATATCAAAATAAAATTTTCGAAAATTAAAATAACAAGTCAAGTGAAGGAATCGAAATAAATAAAATCAAAAGGTAGATTGATGGATGTTGCAGCTTTGTGTAACAATATATTCAATTCCCTAAAAAGAAATCAAATTTAATTTGAACTGAATACTTACCAAACAAGAAACCTCTCTCCTGATCATAGCCACAGACGTAAACAAATACCGAAACTGTCAGAGACGAAATTCCCATTACAACACATCTTTAAAATTCCCCACGTCATCTACATTAAATTTCGAACAGGTGATGTGCCAGTGGGTCGATCCTTTGATCCTCCCGCCTTATAGCGAGCGGCTGAGTCTCATTGGCCTGGCCTCTTTGGAGAAGCGACGCAAAGTTGCCGACATAGTTTTCATTCACCAGCTCTTCAACAATAAAGTTAGAAACAGAATGCACAGGCAGTGGCAGCTCGACGATATTATTGGCTGTCGTATGCTCACGTGACTTCCTTTATCCAATAGCACCGCCGAATTGCCGCTGTCGCTGCCACTGCCTGCGCATTCTGTTTCTAGCTTAACATTGATTCTTTGGAACTCCGGGGTAGGGTGCCCTCTAGGGCTAATACTCATAACCTGAGGGGTGGGTGTCCCTCTTCTGCATATTAACTCCTCTAGAACTAACTACGGTAGGAATGAATCTATTAATCGCATGTGTATTTCGGTGAACCGCATTGCAGAGCACTTTGACTTGAACGTGTCTAAGAGCATGCTTAAGAGTCGTCTTCGTGTGGTTCTATAACTCTCTGATTTAGCGTTAACATTAAGTGTTTCCTGGGCGAATGCGAATCCTCTATGTGTTTTTGTTGGTTGGTCCTACTAACGATTGTTTGCCTTGCATGCCGATGTGGGAGCCTAGTCTCAACGCATTTCTATCGAAATATGCGTACGCTTGTGTGGAGATACATAAGTAAATAAGTTTCTCGGCTCTTTGCTGAGAAATGCGTCTTCTGGGTTAGGAAGAGAAACTCAGTTTAACAGTTGTATATCTACTATACTAACATCTTCTTTTGTCCTTTGGTTGGTCTAACCTAATAATTGCATGACTGCATGCTTCTCAGGGAACCCAATCTTAACGCATTTCCTTGAAATGTGTGAACGCTTATTGCGGAGATGGGTAAATTTTTCTTGGCACCTCGCTGAGAAGTGCGCCTTCTGGGCTAGAAGGGAAACTCATTATTATAGAATTAATAAATCAAACGAAGCACTCAAGTAGCTTCACGGCTCACTCACGCTTATGTAGCTGGTTAAGCAAGCTGCACTGGATTTTGGTGGGAAAAATTTCCTATAAAAAGAGCAGCACGTCGAGAAATAGATCAGACTTGGAATTAGCCGAATCTCAGTTGGAGTTCGCCAATATGAGGTGGAATTTACCATAAAAATTTTAGATCAGCGGAATTTGCCACTGATCTGGGGGAATTATACGGTTTGGAAGATTTGGAATTAACCATTAGAGTTCGCCAACATGAGGTGAAATTTTAGATTAGCGGAATTTGCCATTAATGTGGGGGAATTATATTTGGTTTGGGATAATTGCAAATTACCAATTAATAATTTAAACAGAAAATTGGAGTTATTGAGGTCGGGTAAATTAAATTTCTCACAATTTGAATTTAATTGAGTTAAAAATTAGTAAAGAATTCAAAAATATTGACCGCGGTAGTTCAAGTTTATATAGCAATTTCATAGCAAATTTTCACTGCGAATTTTTAAGGCATTTTTGCCCCAATTAGAAATTATTTATTTAATAAAGTGATAACATCGAGAAAATTATTCTAATATCTTTCTTTTGAACAAAGAGAAGTATTTATTATTAAAAGTATTCAAGGGATCTCGAACCAGACCTCGTCATATGGGTCCCTTTTCGTCCCTCTGCCAAGAGCCGTCTCAACCAGTTCCTGCCGGGAGATTCCTCGGCAGACCCCTGACTTCGACGCCCCTTGTCATATCGAGCATTTGCTTGTAGGTTAGCTGTTCCATACTAACTAGGGCTGTCGGTAACAGCCCACCTCCTGCTCGCCAAGACCGGACATTCGCACAGAATGTGCTCCGCCGTCTCGGTATCCTCCAGACACAGATTACACATATCATCTTCCAGGATCTCCATCCTTTTGAGATATGATATGATATCCGAAGCCACCGTGTCCAGTAGTCAATGAAACTAGCCAACGGAGAGTTCCTCGCTCCATACTCAGAGCTCTCCTTTTGGTCGTTCCGCACGACAGCCTAACCGTTTTCTTAACCTGTCTGCAGGTTGTCATACTATCCCATCGATTTTGATGTTCCTTTATGACCCAGTTCTCGATTAGGGCTTTCACCATTCTCCCTCCAACGGCAGAGAAAGGTTCCGGCCCTAGGAACTCCATAGCCGAACCCTGCTTTGCTAGGGCGTCAGCTTTTTCGTTCCATCGATCCCAGTGTGTCCTCTAACCCAACAGAGTGTTACCTCATTTTCTGAAGCACACTCGTTGAGCTTCTGCACACATTCCATCGCCAGAGATGAAACCATCTCCGTCCGATCCATGCATCTGACCACCGCTTGATTGTCGCGTGCAATGAGGATTTTACTCCCTCGCACCTGAACCTCTTTTAAGTAGTCCAACGCACGAACCAGAGCAAGCATTTCTGCTTGGTAAACCGAGGTGCATCTTCCCAGGCTAACATAGCAGGACAAGCCCAGGTCTTCAGAGAATATCCCTGCACCTGCCCTGCCGTCACTCATAGATCCGTCCGTGAATATAAAAATATCCCCGGGCCCCTTTTCTGGGAGCGATCCGTCAGCAATAAGGGTCTTGTGAAACCTTTCGGTTACCCTGACTCTTTTTATCTTGTCCTTGGGCATCATGAGTTCCCTAATCCCTATTACGTGATCCACAATACTTCTATGCCCATACACAGTCCCTGACGAGTCCCATGTACCGTCCCTGTGCATCCTGAGAGCCGCCGCCACTGTCATCTTCTTCACAAAGGTGTCCAGCAGTGGCAGCCCCACAAGAGCGTCTAGCACCGTAGTGGGTGTGGTGCAAAAAGCACTAGTAATGCCTATGCACGCTATCCTTTGCACCCCATCTAGCTGCCTCTTGACAGTGACCTGGCATGCTTTAGGCCACCAGACCACCGCCGCGAACAACAAGATAGGTCTAACCACCATAGTGTGTATCCAGTATGCTGATCTCGGCGAGACACCCCACCTTAATCCAGACACTCTCCTACATTGGTGTACCACCACCTTCGGCCTCCTGATCTTTTCCTCGACATGATGCTTCCAGGTCAGCCTTGAGTCCAGGTATGCCCCCAGATACTTATAAATAAAATTATAAATTTAAAATTCCTCGGTCAATTTTCCTAGAAAACTAGAACTTTCACAGAGTTATTTAATTGAAATTTAAACAAGAATTAGCAAGTACAACATGCAACAAATATTCAAACGTATAATTCGACATAACAAGGAAGGTAAATTTAGCAAGTTACATCTTGCAACAAGTAAATATAAAATATCGGAACCAACAATAACGTCCTTTGTAAGTCACAAGAAATTGATCCAACAAGGATCTCGTTTAATTTTCAAATAAATTGAAAATTGGTCCAACAAGCGGATGCACAAAAGCGAATTAGCTGAGGAATTATTGGAAATAATTTGAATAGAATTCAGTCTAAATTAAATGAAGTCAGAATTATATAAAGAACTTATGTTAAGCATAGTTAAGAAGCTCTAGACATAAAAAATTGCAATAAATAGAGTCGTACCGAACCTATTGTTTTATTCAGCGACTTGTCCTTTTACAGCAATTAATTTACGGCTATTTTGTTATTATACACGTATATTATTAGAGTCCGTAACAATGAGTAAAAAGTAAATAATAAATTTCAAGAAATAAGATTTTGTGGAAGATTTACCCCATATCACAGTCGTTGCAAAATTCAAATGTACAGTTTTATAAACATACTATCTTTTGCCCGCGACTTCGTCTGCGTGGAGCAGTTACTTTGAGTAGTCTTCTCTATTTTTAGAATACTAATGTTGCAAATAATACAAATACAAACTAACTGCAAACTGTTATGATTTACTGTAAATATCTTATTTTAACACATTTTTATAAACTACGCTCATTGTTTTTCCATCCTTCGAGCTCTGCCAGAACTACGCGCTAGATCAGATTTGCGTTTGCGAGGCATATCAGAAGCATAAATAATACGTCGAAATAGTAAAAATAAGCAAAATACCTATAAAAAAACCGGAAGAACTTTATATTAAACAAAACTACTGTAGTTTACCGAAGAACATTAACGAAAGCAAGAAATCCTGTAAAAAAACTGAAATTGTTGCAGAGCAAAATTTTAATATTCACATACATGCGGCACACTCGTCTGCCCTCACGTATCTGCCCGTTCGGGTAGCCACACTTAGTGATGCTTCTCTTACTACCCTGCGCCACCGAGCCACAGCCGCCGCGTACATTGTGTATGGCGCATGGCGAGTCGCGCGCTCGCGACG